>PVIR01034217.1:0-17345 GCA_004026965.1 Petromus typicus
CACAGTGGGAAGGCCCTCTCTGGGTGTGGGTTAATATATTGAATATAAGAGAGCTGCAGTCATGGCCTGCTGCTTCACTACTTTGCTGGTAGCTGCCTTGCTGCCCTCTGCCTTCCGTGGGCTGTTTCTCTTCTGCCATACCATTCTGCCTCAGGACTAGTCAACTAGGAACTGAAACTTCTACACACTGTGAGCTTCCTTTGACTTGGGTGTCACACACTGTGTCTCAGCAATGAGAAAAGTCCCAGCTCAAGAGGCAGAGGCAGGAGGACTGCTGTGAGTTTGAGGGCAGGCTGGGCTACATGATGAGTTCAGGGCCAGCCTGAACTACAAAGTGAGACCCTATCTCAAAAAACCAAACCAAAACAGAACAAAACAACTCATCTTCCCCAAAACTAAAAAAAAAAAAAAGAAAAGAAAAAAAAGTTTTTCAATATCTTACTTCTTTTGTGTATTATTTTTATTTTATACAGACTCTGAAAAGCTCATAAATGAAAATATGGAAGGAGGAAATATAGTTCTAAATATAAATTTATGTTGAACACGATAGCACATGACTATGATCCCAGTGCTAGGGAGGCTGAAGCAGAGGGATTGTTAAGAGTTTCAGGTCAGCCTGACCTATAGAGTGAGACCCTGTCTCAAAAATAAAAGCAAAACCAATTACTACAGTTAATTTTGCAAGTAAAACTTTAAATCAAAATCAAATTCTGATTAAAATTTTGTTTTTATTAAAGCTTAGAAATTCATAGAAATAAAATGATTAAGAATAGAAAGCAGATATTTAACTCCCTGGTGAAATGAAAACCAAAATGATTGGTAGCAGAAGAATTAGACAGTCTTTAGGGCCAAGAATTTGGCTCAAGAGGTACCATGCTTACCTTGGAAGCACAAGGATCTAAGTTCAATCTCCAGTACGGCAAAAAAACCCCAAACCAACAACAAAAAAAGAAACTATCTTTATATTGCATTTAGGTAATTAGTGAAAGTCATGTAATTACAATCGATTGTTATATTAATCTTTTGCTTTAGATTCTGGTTGTGAAGTCTTCTTGGTTTCATGATACTCAATAATGTTTTATCTTTATTCATTTCACTTGTAAAATATATCTGCACTTCTTGGGTTTTTTTCCCCTTTAAAATATTATGTAATGGAGTAAAAATTTGTGTTTTCATGGCTTAGGAGGTTTTGACTAAATGACAGTTTCATACTTAATTGATGTATGAAGTGGTGATTGTGGAAATCCCTTGAGAGGTCAAGAATGATTTCTGTTTCTGGAAATGTGATTTCTAAATCGCCCATACCTTTTCTAGAAAAATTTCATTTTTTTTAAATGTGTGTGTGTGTGTGTGTGTGTGTGTGGTACTAAATTGAACCCAGGACTTTCACACTGAGCTACATTGCCAGCCAGCTCTTTTTACTTATTTATTTTTTAAATTGTGAGACAAAGTCTTGCTAAGTCACTAACTTGCCCGGCTTGGGTTTGAACATGCAATTCTTCCGCCTCAGCCACCCACAGTGCAGGGATTATAGGCACATGCCATAATACCCAGTTTAAACTAATCTCTTATTCTGCTTGGTGTATGGAAGAAAGTGCCTTATATTTATAATTTTTTTCTGCTTATCATACAGGAAAAAGTGATTTACAAGAGCCCAATTGTCTTTATTATTCATTAATTATTTCAGCAAGTGTGTTTTGAGCTCTTGTTTTATAACAGGGACTACTCCGGGTGTTGCGGGGTGGGGGTGGGGTAAAGCAGAAATCATAATCCCCTCCATCCTCAGGAACCAAGCATCAGATGTTATAGAAAAAAGGAATAGGGAGAAATGTCACACAGAAAGAAACAGGATGAGACACTGCTTCTCCCAGCTGCTGTGAAGCTCCCAGCTGCTGAAGCTGATCAAAATGTAAAAGAAGGTAAGGACATCTGTCCGCTCACCCTTTGAAGTTGCAGCTTGTGTTTGCTACTTGCTTCTTATAGATGACGCCTGACCTCGGGAACAGGGATGCTTTGCCTAGCTTGTTTTATTTCATTTGCAGGGATTAAGAATGCTTGTTTGAACTAAGCAGATTGCTGGAGAATGAGATGACAGATTGTAAAACCCCTATAAAAGGAGGAGTATGACTAAACTTGCCACGGAATTTGCAAGGCCGTTTTAGGTCAGAGTTCAGTCCTCCTGGAGTAAACTTTCTTGTTTTATCCTACTTCCATGCATCCATGCATTCTCTCTGGATTTCTCACCACAGGAACAAACAGACAATAAGTAGGTAAAGATAATGGGTTAGATAATAATAAAACCTACAGAGAAAGATAAAGGGGAAAAGAATACATGGATGCTTCACCAAGAAGGTGGAATTCAAATAAAAATCTGAAGGAGATAGGGGCTATACGGTCATATGGATATCTGGAGGTATTCCAGACAGACAGAGAGAAGAGCATGTACAAATACTCTGAGGCTAGAAGATGCCTAACATCTCCTAGGAAGAGTAAAGAGCCCAGTGTGGCTAGAACAGAAAAAGAAGTGGAGAAGCAGGAGGGGACAGTTAGAGATAGCAAGGACAAGAGCACACTGGGCCTTGCAATGAATGAGCCCTTTACTCTAAATGAGATGGGAGCTTCTGAAGGATTTTTAGCAACAAAATAACATGCCCTGACTTATATTGTACAGGATCAAGCTGGTGATTGGACTGCAAGCAGATTGATAAGTGATAAAGGCAGAAACAGAGAAGACTTTGTAGGAGGCCTTTGTAGTAATCTAGTCAAGTAGTATCATGGTACCGCACAGTGTGAGAAAGTATCATTCACCCAGCAGTTGCTGGGCAGGTGCTTTCTTTAATGTGCAGTACAGCAGAAGCCAGCAGCTGCAGCTGGCATCTCAGGAAAGATGACTTGGACCAGGGTAAATACAATATGAATGATGAGAAGTATTTAGTCTAAATACATTTTGAAGGACTTACTGCTGACACACTAGATGTGTTATATGAGAGTCCAGAATGATTTCGATGCTGGATGTGGTGGCACACACCTGAAATCCCAGCACTCAGGAGGCCAAGGCAGGAAGATGACCATGAGTTTGAGGATATCCTGGGCTACCTACAGACAGTCTGCCTAAACTTTCCCCCCTAAATAATGAGTTCAGTTTCATAAGTTGTTAATATTCATTATGTCAAGTACCCTTTGCTAAAGGGAAGGGTCTTATACTAGCTTCCAAGATGTAACTTATCAGCTGAGAGTTCTGGCTCAATTTATGTAGACGTCATCAGCTGGCAAAGGTAGGTGTTCTGGTGTTAAAGGCTCTAGACTTTTTTTTTAAAGCCCTGGGCTTTGGATACCAGCAGCTATAATCTGGTTTTTTGTTGTTGTTGTTTGTTTGTTTTATTTTTTTGTTTTAGTATTAGTGGCTTTCTATGCTACTTGGGGCCAGAAGTTATCAGCAGTTCACAGGAACTCTTCTGGCCCCCAGAGAGGAAAGCTCTTAGCTATTTTTCATTGATCTCCATTGTTGTCTGGTCTAGAATGGTTCAATGTGGCTAGCACAGTGAGTTTCAAAGCCAGAAGCCTTTGGTATAACCAGCCCCTAGCGTGTGGGCTCAGCATGCTGTACTAGAGATAAAAATCGAAAATAGGAAAAGCATGTGCCATCAGAAGAGAGTGCCACATGCGCAACATCAGACCTTCTGTTTGGTCACGGACAGGACAGCACCTCCCTGTGGACCTGGAATATGAGGGGTGCAGAAGGGCAGAATCAGCCAGCGAGGCCACAAGGCGGAGGCGTCTGGGATATATCCCAGACAAACCCTGCCACTTGTATTAAAGAGAGACCACCTGGGCAGACACTGTGTGAGCGATAAGTCTTGTTCATTTAACACTCTAGTGCCAGCAAACTGGCTTCCTCCGAAGAGGAGTTAGTGAAGAGCAGGCAGAGAATAGAGAATTTAAAGAGAAGGGGTGGGTTGCTGCCTTATGGAGTTGGGGATGGAGAGAGTGAAACTGCACTTCTCTGGAGAGTCAGGGACTGCAGATGTCATCAGGCTTGCGGGGACTGCATCGGCTGCCCTTTGTTCTTCTTTCAAGCTTCATGTCTGTTCATCTACCTGAACATCCACCACTAAGGCTTGAGGGCACTTGGGCCGTGCCAGGTGCTGTGCTCCTGCCTCTGTGGTTACCATGGACACAGTGTATGCTCTGGCCCACATGGTTGACAGGTATGACATTCCTGTCTTTTTGTTGTTATAAAGAAAAAGGAGAGAGTAGGGGAAATAGGTCTTATTGTGCGTGGCTGCTCAATGTAGGACTTGTGGGTGGCACAGATACCTTACTTGGGAAAGAAATCTTGGGGGATAGGACAGGATAGGGGTAGTCAGAATGAGTATCTGTTGAGCTGGCTGATTGGTGGTGGCCTGAATTTCATTTTGTAGGAATTATGAAAAGACTCTGAAAAGGTTTGGCCCAAAGAAGAGGAGAAGGGGGAGGAGAACAGAGACAAGAGGTCCAGTTAATGGAAGGAGCTGTGAGGCCTAGTCTGATATATCTGTCTAAGTGTTAGACAGGCACTATCTTATTTCTGAAGCCCTTTAGGTAAACCTTTTTTGTTGGGTTTTGCACTATGACTGGTTGATGTAAAAGCATCCGTTGTCTTAGGAAGGTATATAAGTTGCCTTTTTGTCTGAGAGGATCTAAGCCTGTATGATTTTGGAGGGTTATGCTACTAGGGAGTCTGGTTTTATAAGGTGAGAATGGAATTAGCTGTTTTCTGAGGAGTATCAGAAGGATCTCGGAGGAGGGAACAATTGGCCAGGGAGGTAATAGGTCCCTATAATGTCAGATCAGGATTTTGTTGGTGCCAGGCAGTCTAGGGGGAGGAAAGGGAAGTATAGAAAGGAAGATTTCCCATGAGAGCAGATAGAGGTTATAAGAGTGACTTTTGAGAGCTTCTAATGGTAGAGGTCAGCAACAAGTCAGCAGAAATGTGCTACTTTTGACCGCTTTTATCTTTGTTGCTAATGACTTAGAAGGTCAAGTGGATTAGCTCTTCCTCTGAGGCTGGAGGGCCAGTCTCTAGAGTTTTTATTCGTTGTTCATTTTTTTGTTTTAATGTCTACGAGTCCTATCTGATAGTTGTAGTTTGGATTTTCTCAGGGAACAGCTCTAGGGCTCTTTTAGAAGGATGAGCTGAGATGCTTGTGGTCATCCCCATAGGACCAAACTAAGGAATATAGTCATTTCTGTTCATCTAGGGAGAGAGTGGAGTGAAGGATGACAGTTAAATCAGCCCAGGTGAGGCTGTGTAACTGGGTCAGGTTTCTGGATGTCCCTGTTGGACCTGGGGGTCATTCTGGGGGCAGGGCTCTCTATTGGAAGAGAGGGACCCTTGGTGGTGAGACCCCTTGCCAGGGCACACAGTCTGATTGGCCAAGCACCAGGGCTCTTACAGCATGCAGAAGTCCCAGGGCATACAGGGGTTTTAGAGCTGTACTGGGTTCCAGGGACACACGGGATTGCTAGAGCAGCGCTGAGATCCCAGATTTACAGGGCTTTGGGTTATGCTGGGCACCAGGGCATGCACAAGGCTTCCAGGGCTGTGCGGTGCTCTGGGTGGTGCTCAATGAACAAGTGTGGTGGAGGTTGCAGTGCCATGAGGGTCTGGTCTGCGGCACCAGTGGACCCCAAGCCTAACCAGAGGGGTGGTGAGTGGGCACTGTCCAGGCTCTGACATGCTGTTTTGCAGCTGGGAGCGAGGGAGAGTGGAAGGTGGGAGGGTAGGGTGGGGTTGGACCAGGCTGGGGGCTGGGGTTGCTAGGATGGGATGAAGAGGGGTTTGAGGCTGGTTAGAGATAGGAGTGGCACTGGATCAGTGGGAGGCTCAGTGGGGGTTGCCTAGGAGAGTGGGATTGGCAGGAGGCATAGAGGTGGGTACCTGGGAGTGGCAGGAGGCTCCAGGACAGAGGTGCAACTGATTGGTCAGATGGCCCGGAATTCACAGCTTGGCTTGGCTCAAATGCCACAGAGGAGGGTAGGCTGTAGGAGCACAGAAAGAGGCATAGCTGGGCTCCTAGGGCGCATGTTAACTGAGCTCTGGCAGGTGGGCCCCCCAAGGCAGAACTCCCACCCTCAGCACCCAGTGTAGCAGTGCCACCTGTGAGATGGAGGAGGGAACATTAATCAGGAAGGAGAGAAGGAGGAAGAAGAAAAGCAGCCAGAGGGTTGGACATGGGTACTGCAGCCTGGGCAGCCTGAGCTCTGTGGCCTGGGCCTGGAGGCCGCCCTGGAGGCTCAGGCCAGGCATGCAGCTCCTTTACAGAGCCAGGCAGCCACAGGTAGCAGTGGGGGGCGGGGGAGAGGCGGCACACTGTGCAGGCCTGCATTCTCTATGTTGGGGTTGCACTCCAGAGAGGGTTGGCCTATCAAAGGTTTTTGGTACCAAATATATTAAAGAGAGACCATCTGGGCAGGCATTGTGTTCACTTAATGCTCGGAGGCCCAGCAAGTGGGCTGATTGTAAAGAGGAGTCAGCTTAGAGCTGTGAGAGAACAAAGAATTTAAAGGGAGAGGCCAGGTTGCTGCCTTATGGAAGTTGGAGGTGAGTGCTGGGTGACACCAGGCACATATCTGTAATTCCAACACTTGGGAGGCTGAGACAGGAGGATCACTGAGACTTTGAGGACTGCCTGGGCTACAAAGTGAGTTCAAGAGCAGCCGGAACTACACAGTCTGAAAAAAGAAAAAAGTAGGGGTTTGGTGTTGGAGAAAGCGAGGTCACACTTCTTTAGAGGGGCAGTGGTTGCAGATGTCATTATGTTTCTGGCAACTGCTGTGTCTGGGTTTTGTTCTTCATTAAGGCTTCCTTGATGGTACCTCGCTGTGCTCAGGGCTGTGCTCCAGGCTTTGCTCCTGCCTTACTGGTTACTATGAAGATGATGGTGCTCCAGTCCCCACTTGGTGTGACACTACTGTCAAAAGAAATATCATGGGCTGGGGATTTAGCTCAGTGGTTCCAGCACCTGCCTTGCAAGTGCAAGGGCTCAGGTCTGATCTGGTAACCACATACAACAATGCTGGGTGTGGAGATTCACGCCCACCAGCAATCAGTACCACATACCATAATGCCAGGCATGGTGGCTCATGCCTGTAATCCCAGCACTTGGGAGGCAGAGGTAGAAAGATTGCTATGGGTTCAAGACTGAGGTCAAGGCCAGCCTGAACTACAAAAAGTGAGACCCTGTCTCAAAAAAGAAAGAAAGAAATGCTTAATGGAGAATGGAGAGGCCCCAAGTGCCTGGTGCAGCTGAGTTGGCTCAAGACATTTAAGGCAGGTGTGTAATAAAAGGACCATTGGGGGGTTGGGCCCTTCTTTCTTGTTTTAAAACTAAAATACTATATACTTTGGTTTTCCCTATGCTTGGAGTGCACTAAATTCTCATTAAACGTTAGCTGGCATTATTTGATAATCAAAATGGGAATTCTGAATGTTAGAGTCAGAAAATAGTAGCAGAGAAATTTAACAGAGTTAAATTATTTCCAAAATAGTCAAGCAGCTGATACAGAAGAGATAAACAGATGGTATGTTGAAAACTTGTAATTATTGAGTGTGTTGTTATCAAGTGAAATATTATACAATTTTTAGTGATGCTTACACTCACATTTAGTTTTAACATCTTACATCATACTCCCTGTAAATTGGAAACTTTTTCGATATTAAGATAATCTGACATTGGCCAGGGATATAGCTCAGTGGTTCCTGTGCCTGTCTTGCAAGCGCAAGGACCCGGGTTCGATCCCCGGTAACCACATAACAATACTGGGCATGGAGACTCACCCCAGCAGCAATCAGTACCACATACCATAATGCCACGCATGGTGGCTCGTGCCTGTAATCCCAGCACTTGGGAGGCAGAGGCAGGAGGATTGCTGTGATGTGAGTTTGAGGCTGAGCTCAGGGCCACCTGGACTACAAAGCGAGACCCTGTCTCAAAAAAAAAAAAAAAAAAGATAATTTGATATTGAATATGAAGAAACATCAAAATATAGTTTCAATCAGTCAGTTTCAGATTAGAGTTATATTGTTCTCAATTATGATATTTAAACATTGTAACATTTAAAGGTAGCTTAAGGGCAGGAGATTTAGCTCAGGGATTTTGGCATCTGCCTGGTAGCACAAGGTCCTGAGTTTGATCCTTGGTACCACATACTACATTGCCAGGCATGGTGGCTCACGCCAGTAATCTCAGCATTCCGGAGGCAGAGGCTGGAGGATTGCTTTGAGTTCAAGGCTGACCTGGGCTACATAGTGAGTTCAGGGCCAGTCTGAACTATAAAGCAAGACCCTGTCTCAAAAAAAACCCAAAATAAAAGTAGCTCAAATAAGATAGAGAAAATAATTCAAGACATTGGATCATAAAACCAAATCCTGATGAAGTAACCACTCGCATAATACTTTCAGTTTATAAGTACATGTGGTTTTACTTACCAAAGGTAATTTATTTATACTAAACCCACAATCTAATTATAAACACGTGGCTGAAGAGTAGGTTAGAAAACTTGAAGGAATTCCCATTTTATAGACTGAGGTTTGCTAATGTGAAAAAGAAAGGGCTAATACTCATATTTTTCTAAATTGTGAAATAATTGTCCCATTTATTCCTTATACCAAAACCTCCTTTCCCTTCTGTATTTATACTGACAAAGGAATGCATAGTTTCTTTTCTTTCTTTTCTTTCGTGTGTGTGTGTGTGTGTGTGTGTGTGTGTGTGTGTGTGTGTGTATTGGTAGGGGGTGTACTGGGGACTGGACCCCAGGCCTTTGCATTGAGCTACATCCCAGCCCCTTTTTTATTTTTTATTTTCAAATTAGGATTCACTAAAACAGTAAATTGCTCAGCCTGGGCTCAAACTTGCAATCCTTATGCCCTAGCATCCCACAGTGCTAGTATTATAGGCCTACACTATCACACCTAGCTATAAATATATAGTAAATATGCCAGAAACACTGCTAATAATATGGTATTTAAGTATTTTCTTTTCTTAATATTTGCTCTTTTGAGGTTAGTGGCAGAATCTTCTGTCAAGTTTTCTTAATTTTCTGTCATCTATGGTTTTTTTTTTTTTTTTTTTTTTGAGACAAGGTCTTGTTTTGTAGTTCAGGCTGGCCCTGAGCTCAGCCTTGAATTCACAGCAATCCTCCTGCCTCTGCCTCCTAAAAGCTAGGATTACAGGTGTGAGCGACCATGCCTGGCATTGTGGTATGTGGTGGTGATTGCTGATGGGCGTGATGTGGTATGTGTTTACTGAGGACTGAACCTGGGCCCTTGTGCTTGCAAGACAGGTGCTGGAACCACTGAGCTAAATCCCTGGCCCTATCAACTATGATTTCTGAAAATGACCACTAATATCCATGTACATTCATCTATAATTTAACATTTCTTTTAAATATTCAAATGATTCAAAACGATTCATGAGATAGCCGATAAACCTAATAATGTGATTTTTTTATCTTTAAATCAAATTGTCTACTTTCTTTTCTTTGTCTCTCTTTTCCAACCTAAGCAGCATTTACTTTTCTCTTTAGATTCAAGATTATGAATTGTTCTATGGAGAGGTAAAAGTAAACATTATACTATCTCTCTTAAAGAATTAAGAACAATAGTCAGTGTATATTTTCTTCTTATGGTGTGTTATCAACAGGTGGATAATGAGGAAGCAAACCGGTTTGTCTTGCTCTAGTGGCTTGGAGTCACCCAATGACTATAAATTAATCCATGCACAAACCAAAACAAATTGGAGTCTTTTTTGGAACAAAGTGGAATATTTTGAATAGGCGAAAGCCAGGATTAGGGAAGCTTTTAAACTGTTGTTGGCTTCCTGATGTAAGTTCACTGCTAAACTGTAATATTCTTTGTATAAATTCTTAATATACTGTATGAACTGATTTTACTCATAAAGTGAAAATATTTTTCTCTTTGGCCTTAGGCAAAATTTGGTTTATCCTTTAATTTCCATAAATTTATGTTTTAAATTTGTAAAAAATTTTAGTTGACAGATATTTGTATAAATTTATGGGAGTATTGTGCTGTTCAGATATATGCACAAAGTGTGGGGTAATTAAGTTAAACTCATTGACATGTCCATCACTTCAACTTTTTTTTTTTAGGTTTTTTGAGACAGGGTCTCGCTTTGTAGTTTAGGCTGGCCCTGAGCTCATCCTCAAACTCATATCACAGCAATCCTCTTGCCTCTGCCTCCCGAGTGCTGGGATTACAGGCGTGAGCCACCACACCCGGCACTGTGGTATGTGGTACTGATTGCTGCTGGGCGTGAGTCTCCATGCCCAGTATGGTATGTGGTTACCGGGGATCGAACCAGGGTCCTTGCTCTTGGAAGACAGGCGCCGGAACCACTGAGCTAACTCCCCGGCCCGACTTCAACTGTTTTTAATACTGAGAATATAATTTATGCTTTTAGCAGTTTTGAAGTATATATCATTATTAACGATAGTCACTGTTATTAACTATAGTTACTATGCTGTGCAATAGATCCTGGGATTTAATCCTTCTAACTGAAACTGTGCTTTTGATTTTCTCCTTATTTGCCAGCTCCCATTCCCTGCCCTCTGATAACTTCCACTCTAGTCCGCTTCCATGTAAAGTCATTCGATTTTATAAAAGATCAGGGATATATCAAAACATCTTCTTCATTTTTTATTTGGCGTGTTGTTTTATTTATTTGGAGGATCTTATTCATGTTAGGTAAGCTCTTTACCACTAAGCTACACCCCATTTTGAGACAGATTCTAAATTGTCCAAGATGACTTCTAATTTGCAATGCTCCAGCCTCAGTCTCTGTAATATCCATTCCCGGCCTCTTAGTTATTTTAGTTAAATTTATTTCATATTTGGGATTTTTATAGGAATTTAGAGAATTGTGTTTAAAAAGTAAAATGTATATCTGCTCAACTATTTTTGTTTTCCTTTTTCTTTCTTTCAGCTTTAACTTTTTGGTGAGTACCTTATAAATGCTTGAAACATTTTAGGCAAATATAGTTGAAAATGGAATAAAATCTTCCTAAAATTGGGACATAAGTAGTCTAATGTTTGAGAACCTTTTAAAAAATTTGAAGACATTCCTTTCTTATGAATTGTATTTTATTAGTGTTAAGATTGGAAGCTCTGTGAAACCGGCCTGAATTGGAATACTGTTAAGAATCGCAATTAGGAAGTTTATTAATAATAAACACACATACTTTGAGAATCTCATTCTTCAAATAGCAGGGATAATTGATTTTAAGGTCAGAGAATTGTAGTAGTTGCCTAGGAGGAAGGCCTGCCACTTGGAGAAGACTTGACAAGGTTTCCATCATGTATTGTCATACATTATTTGCAGAGTCCAGTGGGTTATTGCAGAGTGGGTGACCTTTCCACCTTTGAATTGCAATAATCCGGAAACCGAACAGCATTACTTTGAGGGGGGAGGGTGAAGGGAGAGGCGGAATCTTGTGGAAATATCTGCTTCCAAAGGTGTTGGGGTGACTTCACTGTCTGTTGGTGTGCAGGGTGGGCGAGGGCCACGCTGAAGAATCGCGTCCCGGACCCGCACAAGGCGGAAGACGGCGCCTGGCGCTCCCGAGGACAACGCGGGGTGGGGGAGGGTCGCGGGGGACGGCGGAGCTCGGGAGGATCTGTCCCCGTGGGACCCGCGCGGTGCTCCCCGCCCGCCGGCTGTGCCGGCTGCGCGCGGCGGCCCGCCGAGGCCCTCTTCCGCGGCGGCGGCGCTCCCCCCCTCCCGGCCCGGGCCGCGGCCCTCCCGCCCCGGCGGAGCCGCGCGGTGGATTGTGGGCTGGGGGCTGCGGCGGCCTCGCGGCAGCCTCGGCGCGGTCTGCCCGGACCCAGCCAGGCCTGGCCGGCGGGCCGTGGGGAAGCGGTGGAGCGCGGAGCAGGAACGCTAGGGACAGTGGTCGCGGCGCGGCGGCGGCGGCTCCCCGGAGGCTGGGGATGTGGGAGAGGCGGTGGCAGCAGCGGCGGAGGCGGCGCTGCGGACCCGGGGGAGACTGCTGGCTGACAGGACACCCGGGAGAGACGTGAGGGAGCCGCCGCTGCCGCCTCTCACCCCGGAGCAGAGCTGGGCTCCAGAGGGCGGCCCTGTGCTCCCCCGGCCGACCGGCCAGCCGGCGCAGGGCGGAGGCAGAGGCCGGGCTCGGGCCTGGCGGGGCTCGGGGCGGCGGCGGCCGCGGAGCAGAAGCCTCGGCGCGACGCGGAAGGCTGGAGGCGGCGGCGATGCAGTAGGCCGCGCTCTGGGGCGGCTGCCCGGACCCGCAGGTAGGCGACGGGCCAGCGCGGCTGCCCTGCGCGCGCGGCCTCACCCCGACCTCCCGCGGCGGGCGGAGACCCACCCCGGCCCCTGCGGCCCGAGCGCCGGAGTTTCCGTGTCCGGCCGCGGGCCGCGGGCCGCGGAGCTCCCGTTCCCCTCCCGCCGCTCTTCTTGTCACCCTCCGCCGGTGTTGCGGCTGGCCGCTGGCTACCGCTGGCCTCAGCGGCCGCGGACGCCACTGTCGCCCTTCTCGCCCCTCCGCGATCCCGGCTCTGGAACTTCCATCGCTCCTCTGAGGCGCCGACCCCAAACTTTCCTCTCTTCTTGCAGTCGGGCCTTTGCTCCCTTTGGAACCTACTGGAATAATTAACCCTCGTGTGCGCGCGTGTGTGTTTGTGTGTTCCCGTGTCCCAAAGAATAATTAGGTGCTGTGCAGTTTGGCAATAATTTGCTCAGTGATTAATTTTCTTCAGCTGTGAGTCCTGTTTCCGCACACCTTCAAAGGCAGGACCCTCCTTGCCCACGTCCTTTTTGGGGAACTTTTTCCTATTAGAATTAGCTGCTTGGATTGTCCATATGCTAATTTTAGGATTTTTTAAGAAGAATTTTAGCCGTCCAAAGTTATAAAAAAAAACTTTAAAAATTCCTTTTAACCAGCTTTATTTTTTGGTTTTTATAGAGGCGCCTCTTTTGAAAGATTAAGTTGTTGGGAGTGTTTTTTTCCTATTGGCTCTATTTCTGATTTGTCAAACCTAGGGCAGTTTTAACAGTAAATATTTACTGGGAAAAAGATAATGATGAATTGTCTTATATAGAGACATATATTATGATAACGTAGGAGGGAGATTTTGATGTACATTCATTTTGGTAAGTTTGTTCGGGAGTTACACTTGGAAAAGTATCCTAAGATCCTACATGATTTTTAAGTAGTTATGATGGAACAGATGGAAAGTTTGATTGTACGTATATTACAGAATTTGATTTCCTAGAAAGGGATATGGATGGTTTATAGTGATCATCGTTATTCATGATGGTTTGGGTAAAAATTAGCAATATGTGTAATTGTTAGTTGTGATTTTTGAGATGTTTCAACTTAGTGATTTGGCAATTTTTAAATTATGTTGTTAATTTTAGAATTATGACAGTGTCACTGTCTTCTCAAATTGTAAAGGCTCTTCATAGTGACTTATTGATATTCATGCATTTTTTTTCTTCATTTTTTTTTTTAAAGATTTTTGGAGACAGGGTCTCGCTTTGTGGTTCAGGCTGGCCTTGAGCTCAGCCTCAAACTCACATCACAGCAATCCTCCTGCCTCTCCCTCCCGTGTGCTGGGATGACAGGCGTGAGCCACCAGCCCTGCACTGTGGTATGTGGTACTGGTTGCTGGTGGGTGTGAGTCTCCACGCCCAGTATTGTATGTGGTTGTGGGGGGATTGAACCCTGGTTGTTGTGCTTCAAGACAGGTGCCAGAACCACTGAGCTAACTCCCAGGCCCTTTGTATTTTTTTTTCTTTTCTTATGGAGATTTGTTACTACAGCATTTGGCTTCCTGAAGTGGTTTTCTGAAGTATGACTGGTAAAATCATACAAAGTTTGCTAGGAAGAGATTAAATTTGCATATGTTTGTTTTCTGGAAAAGTTAAGATTTCTTTCTGGATGATTAAATTTTTATGTCAGATTGAAATCAAACCATATATAACCCATGAAATGGCAAATTGCAGAATTTTTTCTTAATCATACTCCTTATCCTATCAATAGTTGACTAAAACTCCATTTTCTTGCTCTTAGCTTTTCCAAATCAGCTTTCTTGAGTTATAATTAATATACCATAAAGTACACCTATCAAAACTGCATTTCAGTGATTCTTAGTATATTTACTAAGTTATGTGACATCTACATAATTTTAAAATAGTTTCATTGCCAGCCGCCAAAAAAACCCCAAAACCCAAACCCTGAGTTCATTAGCAGTTACTCCTTGTTCTCCCCACCCCCATCTTCAGTGTTAGGCAGCTACTAATCTGCTTTCTATTTCAATATTTTTCTAGGATGAGCCTCTCGTATAAATGGCCTTTCAATGTTTCTTTAAAAATTAGTTCTTTAAAATCAATTTACATGTTTAGAATATTTTATTTGAATCAGAGTAACATTGATATTAAAAGGTATATTATAAACAACTGTATTACAATTCGATGTGTCGACACAAAGTTTGACGAAAGAAAAAAGGTCATCTGAATGGCATCAGTGTCCTCAAGAAATAGTCTGGTTAGCTGGGGCTCTATAAGTAATAAAGAGAGAAGTGCTTTTGCTATTGAATATCAGAATAGCAGGTTGGAAAAGACCTGAAAGGTCATTGGCTTATTCCTTTTGGCCTTACAAATAGAAGGAACCAGATGAAATCTGAAGGCTAGAAGCTTGAATTTCCAGGATGCATGGATTAAGAACTACAGTATTGGCATGTGAAACAAGAAAAGGCGATATGAGGAGGGTCAGAGTGTTTGAATTGTTGTTGAATGTTTGAATGGTTTAGGTTTTTCTATGTATGTATATATACACACATATGTATATATATGTATGTATATATATATATGTATGTATATGTATAGGTGTGAGTGAATGTTTAAACATTACAGTAAAAGGCACATTGCCATTAACTCCCCTTACCTCACTCCCTGCTCCACATCCAGCACACTTGTTTCATCACTGTCATTTTCAGAAGTAGTTCTGAAAGTCATCTTTCATAAATATATTTAAAAGGTAAAAAATATATATTAAAAGGTAAAAAATTTGATGAGTGAGGTCTGGGGATGTAGCTCCATGGCAGGGCCCAAAAACAGTGAATAGTATTGGCAAGTACTATCCAACAGGAAGACATACTGCTAAAATGTTGCAGTGTGCCCTCCTCTTCTACCTTATTCGTTAGATCTATTTGCTGGATCTGTCCCAAAGTCACTAAGACCAGGAACGGTAAACATTTTGAATTCAGGACATGCAGATAGCCTTGACAGTGCAGCTAAAGCACTTAAAAAAGAGGAATTCCAGAACTGCTTCAAAGTGACAAGAGTGGTAGAGAAACTTGAAGCATTCATAGGTAAATGGATGCGTCTTGAGAGCATAATGTTAAGTGAATTAAGTCAGACATAGAAGCTTGAAGGTACTATATATATACTGTACAAGCTTGAATATACCATATATATATACCATACAGGCTTGAATATATCATATATATGATAATTAATATATAAAAATTACACATGCACACAAAAAATGAAATAGAGGATAAATAGAAGTAAGTAGGAGTCAAGTAAGTCCCTGAATTACTTACTCCACTATTTCAAATTTATCTTAACATATGTGCTAATTCATTTCTTTTGCATTACTAGTTGTTTCAGTTCACCGAAAAGAATTTTGTGCTGTCGTGTTTTTTTTTTTTTGTAAAAATACTTAATGTCTATGTTTTGCACTCTACTTTGAGCTAATGATTCGTACTATATTAATGATTCTTATTATTTCATTATGAAGTTTGTTTTACTTTCACATAAGATTAAATGGCAAGAATTATAGGATAAGTGTGTTTGAAGAGGGAAAATGTTTTGAGAGGAGTTAGTGATTCTTACTGTTACATTTTTAACATATAAATGTTCACTGTATTTTTTGATAACTCTTCATTGTTGGCTTTTGCGAATAGAGTTGTGAAAGATCTAGACATTTCTCATACTTTGAGGTCAAGTTGATGACTAAAGGTATGCAGGTTGTAAAATTTTCTAAAAATGCTTTGACCTAAAAAGTATGGAAAATATAAAGTTATTTTCTGGTACTATTACCATCATATTTTTACAAATCCAAGTTTTAGAAACAAAGTTATATGTAACAAGACTGTTAAGATTCAAGGTCCTAACATCCAAAACAATAGGTCTTGAAGAACTATTTTGACTTCTTAGAGACATTTTGATTGTTACAACTAAGGGGGAGTGCTTTTGGCATCTAGCCAGGAATGTTGGGAACTATAGTACAGTGTTCAGGACATACCCCACCCCTATATAAAGAAGAATTAATTATCTGATTCAGAATATTAATACTACTGTTATAAGCCTATGCTTTGTATGCTTTTGTTAAGGGCCTGAACTTGTTTCCTGATCCTTAATAGAAGGAAAATATTCAATGATCACTGGTAGATTAGATTAATACTAAATCATCTACTGATTCTTCTTTATCAGGTGAAGGTAGTTGAGCAGAAAGTAAAAGGAAATCAATGACATCTTGCAGCTATGTAGCCTTTTGTCTTAAAATCTGCAGAAAAAGACCTTTTTAATTTTAAGTTTCTGGGTGATAGAGATTAACCCCAGGGCCTTCAAATGCTTGGAAAGTACTTTACCATTGAGTTATATCCTGCTACCCACTTTTTTTTCTGTAAAATGACAACCTTATATTGCACATTTAAACTATTATCATTTTTTGAATTTTTTTTTTTTAAGCAAGGTCTCACTTTGTAGTTTAGGCTGGTCCTGAACTCAGCCTTAAACTCAGCAGTCTTCCTGCTTCTGCCTCCCAACTGCTGGGATTATAGGCATGAGCTACCAGGCCTGTGGTATGTGGTGGTACTGATTGCTGGTGGGTGTGAGTCTCCATGCCTGACACTGTTGTATGTGGTTACTAGGGGTCAAACCCAGGCCTTTGTACTTGTAAGGCAGGCGCGGAACCACTGAGCTAAATCCCTGGCCTCCATGTTTTGAATATTTGGTTGTTGTTGTATAGTTTTTTGATATTAGAAATAAACATGTAGTAGTACTTAATTTCACTGGATCTGATTATTTTTTCCTGGCCTCTTCAAATGTCAAGAAAGAAGCAATTTGTATTTTTATTAATTAATATAGGCATATCTATGTATGTATGTTGTGAGTGCTCAGAAAAATTCAAAGTTTATGCACAAATATTATCTTTTTTGGTGTATAGGCATCACTTTTGATTTACTTAATGTTTTAGCAGACTTAATTTGGTGATGAAAGATGATTGACAGTGTTACTCTTGCTATTTACTATTGGTGT
>PVIR01034218.1:0-17360 GCA_004026965.1 Petromus typicus
AATATATATTCTTTAAAATCAAAATAGGAAACTGCTGCACGAGTAAATCAGTCAGCTCTGGAAGCTGTCACTCCATCTCCATCTTTCCAGCAAAGACATGAGAGCCTGCGGCCAGCAGGGTGAGTGCATAGACTGAGTTATTTAAAGAATTGCGTGGGGTATTAGAAATGGGACTGCGTGCTTCGATTTTAGCAGTGCTATGCATGTTAGTATGTACTTACAGGTACTTGAACATCAGAGAAAGTATATTTTCAAAATAGTAAATTTACCAGTATCGGTGCAGATAAAATGATGATTTCAGTTTCCTTGTTTCCAGTTAAATCTCTAGATTGAGGTGATTTATGTTCTTGAGTTTAATTGGAAAGATACCTGTTGTTAAATAGCTGATTTGGGATTATATTTTTATTAAATTTGCTGCATTGTTATTGGTTTAAAATAGTTTCTTTTTTTATTACAAGATTTATTACATGATTTTCAAAAGAAAACCCAATCCTCTGCCTTCTGATTTTTTTTTTTTAAATGTGTGTTTTTAGATCATCTCGGCCACCAACAGCTCGAACTAGCAGTTCAGGATCATTAGGATCTGAGTCCTCCAATTTGGCTGCCCTCTCTTTAGATTCTCTTGTTGCTCCAGACACCCCAATACAGTTTGACATCATTTCCCCTGTGTGTGAAGATCAACCTGGTCAGGCAAAAGCCTCTGGCCAGGGTGGCAGGTGGGTAATGGCATTATAGGGACATTGTGCTCTGCTTTGTGAGGTTTATGATTCTGTTTCTACATTTGAGTCATCGCTTACATACCATGTGCATCTGTTACACTATACTTTCTATAATTGCCTGACACATTTTTATTTTTTATTTTTTATTTTATTTTATTATATTTTTTTGAGAGAGGGTCTTGCTTTGTAGTTCAGGCTGGCCCTGAGCTCAGCCTCAAACTCACATCACAGCAATCATTCTGCCTCTGCCTCCTGAGTGCTAGGATTACAGGCGTGAGCCACCATGCCCGGCACTGTGGTATGTGGTACTGGTTGCTGCTGGGCGTGAATCTCCACACCCAGTATGGTATGTAGTTACCAGGGATTGAACCCAGGCCCTTGTGCTTGCAAGACAGGCGCCAGAACCAGTGAGCTAAATCCCCGGCCCCTGACACACTTAATGAGGGAAGAATCAGACACATTTTTCTCTTTATTTTCTGCCTGAATTAAAGAAGTTAAGATACTTTAATTCCCAAACTACTTAATTCTAAATAGCTTATCAGTTTTACTTCTTGGACATCTTCTTTGACAGTTGCAGGAAAAAGTTGATTTTTAGTCAAGATTTTGAAAAATCTTAAGGGTAATACATGTGCTGTAGGCTTATTAGAAAATGTATTAGAATAAGAAATGTTTAGGAAGTTACTAAACATCACTGCTATGAACTACTAAGGAGTCATAGGTTTATACAGGAATATTTTTGTCAAAGCAATTATATTTTTCTTTGGCTACTGATGAAGGAAATGTGATTTAATGCCATATCATTTGTTAAGTAGGTTGGGGACTTAATAAGTTTCATAAACTTGCTTGATATACGTTGACTATGGGGCCAAAGATTCAGCTGAGTGGTGCTGCCACTTGCCTAGCAAATGCGCGGTCCTTGGTTCTGCTAAAAAAAAAAAAAAAGAGCCCACATAGATATACATGGCTGTGACCTAGCAAAAATCACTAACATTTGATCACAGAAATATGCTCAACATTTGCTGTAATAGATTCTCTTGTTGCTCCAGACACCCCAATACAGACATATATTAAAGACATATATTAAAGACATATTAAAGACATACAGACATATATTAAAGAAATAAATTTTCTGTTATCCTAGTGCTATAATTAATTAATTTTGAGGCAGGGTCTCAGTTTGTAGTTTAGGCTGGTTCTGAACTCACATTGATCCTTCTACCTCAGCCTCCCAAGTGCTGGGATTATAAGTATGTGCCACCACACCTGGCTCACTAATATTTTAGAGAAATTTTGCTCTCTGCTTCCAAAATCTACTTTGAATTGTACTTTTTTTTCATTGTGAGTATATACCATGAGTCAAGCACACTCTATGGAGAGAAGTAGCTTCTATCTTTATAGTTTGAGAAAGAGAGCTTTCTTTTTATTTTTGTCTTTTTTTGGCAGTGTTGGGGATTGAACTTAGGCATGCTAGGCAAATGCTCTGCCACTAAAAGTAGAAGACATTCAACTCATATTTAACTGACAGCATGTACTTAAAAGAGCTGGCTTTTTTTTTTTTTAGGTTTTTTGAGACAGGGTCTCGCTTTGTGGTTCAGGCTGGCCCAGAGTTCAGCCTCAAACTCATATCACAGCAAACCTCCTGCCTCTGCCTCCCGAATGCTGGGATTGCAGGCGTGAGCCACCACGCCTGGCACTGTACTATGTGGTACTGGTTGCTGCTGGGCGTGAGTCTCCATGCCCAGTATTGTATGTGGTTACCGGGGATCGAACCCGGGTCCTTGTGCTTGCAAGACAGGAGCCGGAACCACTGAGCTAACTCCCCGGCCCCAGAAGCTGGCTTTTTTTCTAGCAACTAAGATTAAGTTAAATCAGTGTTCCTCTATTAGCTTATTTAAATTCAAGTTTTACAAGATGATTTATTATGATGTGGAGATTTTGCTATGTGTGGCCAATCTTCCAATCCCACTGTGCCTTCCAGAGAGGAACAACATTGGCATTGTTAATAGTGTGTGAAGGCAGAGGTTATGTTTTACTGGTTGGGTCATTAGTATTATTCCTTAACAGGATGGGACAGTTTAGAGCTTTTCTTTTTAAGATGCATTTGCAAAGTTTTGTGATTTGTAGATTTTTAACTCTAGTTTCAGTGAGTAGGTTTCTTTTGCGTGGCTTATAGTAACTAACCATTTATTCATAAATTTTTAAAAACTTTTCAGGCGTACAAATCCATTTGGAGAATCTGGAGGAAGTACAAAATCTGAAACTGAAGGTAGAACAGTTATGCAATATTCCTTTACTTTAGAACTGCTTCTCAGTAGTAAACTGTGTAAAGAATTTGTCATTTACATGTGCTTTACTGCTATGCTCAGTTTTAATGTGTTTTTACTTCAAGATTTTATCTATTTTGTCAGAGCTCATTTAAAGCAATAAAATTTAATCTGAAATGACATCATTATTCACACATTATGTAATGTCATATACTTTGACTTCATAGTCAGATTTTTTTCTTTGTTTCTTTTTTTTTTTTTTAGAATAGGGACTTGCTTTTGTAGTTCAGGCTGGCCCTGAGCTCAGCCAGAAACTCACATCAATCCTTCTGCCTCTGTCTCCCAAGTGCTGTGATTACAGGCGTGAGCCACCATTCCCAGCAGTGTGGTATATGACTCTGATTGCTAGTGGGCGTGAGTCTCCATGCCCGTGAGTCTCCATGCCCGTCATTGTTGTTATGTCGTCACTGGGGATCGAACCTTGGTCCTTGCACTTGTAAGGCAGGCGCAGGAACCATTGAGCTAAATCCCCAGCCCTTATAGTCAAATCTTAATGGGTAAGCTATCATTATAAGCTTTTCCAAACAACTGACATTTATTTCTGGTCCTGGAGCATAACTTTTTAGTTTTTCCAGTAGCTATTGTTTTAAATATGTAATTCCAAGCTCATAGAAAAAGCTAAGAATAATACAAGGAACTCTTTTTACCCAGAACCACATTCTTGAATGTTATCCTAACCTTTTGCTATTCAAATTTGATGCATTGTTTCCTATAACTTGAACACTGTACTCAGGAGTTATTTAGAAATAACTTCAAGTTGAATTTTTCACTGAAAGTCTAAAAGGAGGTGGTATGTTATTCTTTATAAAAAGAAATCAGTTTATAAATACATAATTACCTTATTCTATTGTAGATTCTATACTTCATCAGTTATTCATTGTCCGATTCCTTGGTTCTATGGAGGTGAAATCAGATGACCATCCAGATGTTGTTTATGAAACAATGCGCCAAATCTTAGCTGCTCGGGCCATCCATAACATCTTTCGTATGACAGAATCACACTTGCTAGTTACTTGTGACTGTTTGAAGTAAGTAACCTCTCCCTAAAAAAAACTTGTAAGAAAAATACTTAAAAAATTTCAACTTAATTAAAGTTTGTTTTTCAAATTTTAAATTATTTTAGGTTAATTGATCCACAGACACAAGTTACAAGGCTTACGGTGAGTTCTTTGACATGATTAAAGTTTAAGTTCCTTTGTATAATATATACACATCTTTGAACTTGATAATAATACTGATCCTGTGTTTTCAGAGTGTCTTATATTTGGTTTTGAGGCTCTAAGAGTTTAAGGTTTGGCCATCTCCAAAAAGGTGTAATTGAACATTCTGTGTAATTTAAATGAATTTGTATGATCTGTTGTGATTCTAGGTTTTACCCCTTATTTAGGAATCTTATATATCAGATAAACTAACAGTAGAAATTAAAATATGAGCATAATTATTTTCTAATTACCTATTTTAAAATAACTGCAAATTATTTACTGTATTCAGTCATTTACTAAATAGATGATTTGTAAAATGTGTTAATTAAATTCACTGCCCAGTAACCTTTGTTCTCCTTAGTAATCCAAACCAAAATAAGACATTTATTCTTAGATGACTAATGTGTTAAAATTTTAAAATTCTGTTTATAGTATTTTTAGAACTTAACATATGAGTTCGTTGTGTATGGGTGCTGCTGTAATGATTTGGAAGATCTCATATTTCCCATGTTTTCTGTGGCAGTTTCCTTTGCCTTGTGTAGTTTTGTATGCTACACACCAGGAAAATAAGAGGCTTTTTGGATTTGTACTGCGGACATCAGGAGGGAGAAATGAAAGTAATCTGTCATCAGTCTGCTATATATTTGAATCAAACAATGAAGGGGAAAAGGTATTTGTCTTGAAATTGGCTTGTATTTGAAGCTGTGTATTATATTGAGTTATAAAGAGGCATTGTGTGTATCAGCTACTTAAATACTTGAGATTTTCGCTTTTATGTGAACTGAATTTTTCATACTTTTCTCACTTTTTAGATTTGTGATTCTGTTGGACTGGCAAAACAGATAGCTTTGCATGCCGAACTGGTAAGAATCCAAGTGATGCTAAATTTAGCAAGAATGTTAATCAAAGTAGTGTGATACGACTTTTTAATTATTAACAAGTTAGTAAAATGATTACAAGATTAACAATGGATGCTATTCTTGAGACAACATTTAGAATCTGGAAATATGTCTACCATAGAGTGAAAATTATTGGTGTACTTTCTTGTGTATAAACATTTTTGAAAATACTGAAAATGTATAAAGGTCCTACTAACAGATATCAAAAACTTAGTCATTTCATATTTAATTCATTAGTTTTATTCATCTGTCTAGGATCGTAGGGCATCTGAGAAACAAAAAGAAATAGAAAGAGTAAAAGAGAAGCAACAGAAAGAACTTAGTAAACAAAGACAGATTGAAAAGGTATGCAGTCCTAATGTCTTGATCTTTTCTGTGTGTGATGTTTGTGAAGATTTAAATTTAGTACTGTGACTTTCATATTTGAATTCCCAAATGAATATCTGTATCTGTTTACCTACTTCATAGCCAGATGATTCATAGTATAGCAGGAAAGGGTAACATCTGAATTCTCCTGGATTTGTACAATTGCTGTACTGACTTTTAGTATGCAGTGTGACTTGCCATTAAGTAAACATACCAGAACTTTGATATACAGTGAGGGTTGTGTCTTTCACAGGAGTTGAGAGGGTTTACAGATTGAATTGCCATTGCTGAAAGCCATTTTACTCTCTAAGGAGAATAATGTATTGTACTTGTTTGTTTATGACATTGCCAAGATTGTCAACTCATTGTCCATTCCAAAAGGATAATTTTTTCAATTTTGAGAGCAAATCTTGATTATGTCACGTATGAGATTGTAAAAGCCTTTTTGTATGTTGTGGCCTTGACAATAGGAGTACAACAGAAGAGATGTTATAATCCCTAATGTTAACTGATCAGTAAAAGTTGGTAGTGGATTTTATGTGTGGACAAAGAAGGGGAAATGGCAAAGATGACATTAAAGTCCAACTTCATCAGTAGGCTTAAATGAGAAGGTGACATCTGCTTTAGCCAGACGAATTGGACAAGGATGAAGAAGTGATCAAAGAAGAGTAGGTAATGGAGTGTGTGAAGTGATCCATTATGAAGTTTTTATTGAGAAATTAGTTATGTAGTATATAGTGAGAGATGAAGGCATCTCAAATTTAGTTATAAGCCATACAAGAAAAAGGAAAACTGACAAGATTTTAGTTTGAATGTTAGCTCTTACAAGGTTTCTATTTGGGTGTCCAAAAAAGAACTTTGTTTCTTTTCTGTCTTTGTCATTAGGACTTGGAAGAACAGAGTCGCTTGATAGCTGCCTCCAGTAGACCAAACCAAGCCAGTAGTGAAGGGCAGTTTGTTGTCCTGAGCAGTAGCCAGTCAGAAGAGAGTGATTTGGGAGAAGAAGGAAAGAAGAGAGAATCAGAAGCATAAACTTATTCTTGCTTTTTGATTGATTTCCCCCTCCCTTGGAATTTGACAGTTTCTTTGGTGAAATGGCACAAGGTAACAACTATGTTGGAATAACATAAAGTTTATATTTACTTGCTTTAGCTTCATTAAAAACAAGATCAATGGAAAAAAGGTTGAACTTTATGACTTAGGTTTACATTGACTTTTTCCCTTAAATATAGTGTAATATGCATTAACATTAAATCTCACATTATTGCTTATTTCGCTGAATACATTGCTAAGGAATTACAGCTTGCTCTTAAGCACTTTTTCCTTTAAATTGCCAATTTTTATTTTGCATTGTCATTGGCCAAGACCATAAGAAATAATTTATTCTGCAGATCCAGATATTCATAGATGTGTTCCCTCCCTTTCACTAGGAACATTTTGTGTATAGTGAGGAAACATTCAACTGAACACATTTAAAAACTTTTTACAGAGAATTCTGCAAGTTTGCAAATACTTTAACAATGTTGAATGTGCAATAGAACTTGTATAAAGCCATTAGAACAGATTTTAGATGTAAGGTTTCCAGTCGTGGCAGGTGGTACTATAGGTTTCTAGGCACTTTCTTGGATTGCTCACAATTTTCTGCTATACTGTTACTGATGCCAGGAGGAAAGAAGCTTAAGTGTCTTCATTTTAAGATTGATACAGGTCTTGGCATTATATTACCATATTCTTAGTTCTCAGGTTGGAACTTCAATTACTGCAGCGGAGCAGTAATGGGTTAAAAGAATTTGGATTCATTAAAAGATTTTTTGTTGTTATACAAATACATTTTAGATTACATGTAAAGATGTTAATGGGATACTACATTGTATTTTCTGCATTGTGTGAAATAATTTTTATTGATAATCAAATGATATTTCAAAAGAAGTTCTATAACAATTATGTTACTATGCTTAAAGTAAAATTCCCAGAGTTTACTTTAGAAAATGTAACCTTTTAAATTTCAGACTGATATTCTCAGTATTTTCATAATCCCACATTTTGATAAAGTACTGAATCACCAGTTTATAAGACAAATAACTAATTTATGAACATAAAATAATTTGCACTGATTATTGTAAATACTTCTACTTTTCAAATGAGTAAAAGATCTAACTCCATGAAAGACTGAAAAGGAATGCCTGGTATAGTATAGAAGTTGACCATGGAAAGATTTTAACCTGGTGCTAAGGTTAAAATGACATTTCTCTACTGCTTATCCTCTGTATTGAGAGTTGCTTTCTTTTTCTTTACTCAAATTTTAAACAGTTGATAGAAATTATGCTCATGTTTCTATTTGAAAAAGTTCCCACATGAAATAATTGAGTAAAATATAATTCATTAGGCTAATTTCATAAGGGAAAAGATTGATGTTCTCTGTATGTAGTTTTCATTCTGAATTAGAAATGGCATCTCTTAGTTCTTAAAATATGACTTCTCTGTTTTCACACTATATATGTACATTGTTTTCTGTAGGAATGGGATAATTATAGAATCGTATATTCTTTTTATCTGTGTACCAGATGGGCATAATCCTTATTTAATACTCTTTGAAGCCTTATGTTATCAAAACATACCATAAACATGTAGAAATGTATGTAATACTCCTGATTAAAATTTATTTTGTGCTTACTAAAGGGATGCTTTCACAGTAGTGTATCGTTCCTTTTGTTGAAGTTTCTTCTGTGGTCAGTACTTGATTAGTCACAGCAAGTCCTGCTTTTAAGACTTTTTCAGATTACTATTTCATTAAGTCTTATGCAAGCTGTCACCTTGGTTAGAGGTGACTCCGTTGTTCCACAAGGAAGGTGGTCATCATTAAGAGATGGTTTTACTTGGCTGGTGCTTTGCATGGTAACTGTGTTGCCCTTAGCATTCTGGGTCAAATATTAGCTGGAGTTCAGAGGATACTAGATGGATTTGTAGTTCCTTTCAAATCAGGTTTCATAGGAATTCTTATACATCCATGTCCTTGAGTCCAACCAGAGTACATTCCAGTGTCAAAAGTTATGAGTAGATTCAACAATTTTAGATTTCTCTACTATTAAGCTATATGAACTAATTCAGTTACTGCAGAAATGTAAGCATCAACTTTAATAAGCTTTCCCTTTTGTTTATGAAGGTTGCTTATGACTTTCTATACTGTTATATCCTCTTGTGAAATCCCTTCTAGCTCTGAGATACCTTGATGGTGATTGTATTAGATTTTAGGGATATCTTTTCTCTGACTCAAAACTTACACTGATAATTTTTAGAAATCACAAAACTGCCTTTTTTAAAGGGCAGAAATTAAGCCTACCTAATTCTGCTATGCATTCTGCTACATATATGAACAATACTTTTATAACTATGGTAACAGTCAATAGATAGGAAGTCAGTTATTCTTGTATCCTTTGAGAATTTTGAAACTTACTAGGCACTAAAACTTAACTATAGAACAGAATCCCTAAACTGTCTAGATTTTACTGTGCTGTAATGATACTTAATTTCAGAACAATTCATAAGTTCCACAATTGAGGAGTTGCAAAATTATTTTTCTTGGGAAAAGGACAATAGAATGTGCATAAAGTAACATAATCTTGTATAGTAAAGGCATCTGAGTTAATTTTGATTATATACAGGAGCCACAGTATTTAAAATTTGAATCGATTATAAATGCTAACAAATCGTAAGAGTTAGCATATTGTAAAACCTTCTGGCATCTGAATAAAATGAAAATATTAATGTTTGTTTTGGTAACAGCCTCCTAGTGTTTGGGTTGTACTTGAAATATTTAAACATACAAGTTACAGCAAGTTCTTCATTTTATTTTAAAGAAGATTGGTTAAGTCATGAGGTTTTTATTCTACATTAATAATAGTGCATAAAGATTTGAAACTGGAACCTTATACTTTTTAGCTGATCTCTTGTGACTGTACTCGTAAGTAATTTACTTCAGTTGATACTGGAGATTAAACTTCAATGTGCAGAATTGCTTTGTATATTGGGTGATACTGTAAGTGAATTGGTTAATTCTTATTTGACTGATACTGTTATCCAGTGTGCAATTAAAAGTCATGCAATATTTCCCTTTAGAACTGGATTTGAAGAACTCATCTTTACGTGATCATGGTGTACATGTGGGGCAGAGAATTTATTTTTTCATTTTGTCAAAATAATTGCTGACAGAGTCTTCAGGAAATAACTTGTTAGAAGATTTTTTAACGTATAATAAAGTCCATGATTTCTGTACAGTCTTTTTTGTATGAAATATTTTATATCCACTTTGAAGGTTATTTTTCCAAGTTATTCCAAATGATGTTTTAAATGTGTTATAACACTATAGTTATACATTCAACTTCATTACAATTCCACAGCATCTAAAGTGAAAAAAAGTGGGGAATGTTTGTTAGAGAAGCAAACTAATTCACTACAACTTTTTTCTTTTCTTTTTTTTTTTTTTTGAGGTACCGAGAGATGAACAACTTTTTTTCTTGTAGATAAAGAAAAAGATGTCAATAATTACTAAAGATATGTTAAGGTGATGTGTTCTTGCTATTGCATTCTACTCCCAGAAATTCTTCTAAAAGAACAGGCTGTTGTGTGCTCCAGCTTGAATAGCTTAGACCTCTATTTGTAATACTAAAGTATATTTGCCCCTTTGTAGTTTATTGTAGCACTTACAAAATTGGGAGTTTGAGTTCTAATATATATTGAATTTTATAAAAAGTTATAATACACTTTTAGAAGATTGAGGGAAGAATAGATGAAGTGTAGAATTATGTAATTTTTCTAAGTGCATGCATGTCCTAATTATATTTGTATATTGGCATACATATTATCTACCACTTATTAATAAGGACACAGAATTTTTTTTATAAAGTAAAACTTCATGCCAGCTAGTTTTTTTTTTTTTTTAGGTTTTTTGAGACAGGGTCTCGCGTTGTGGTTCAGGCTGGCCCTGAGCTCAGCCTCAAACTCACATCACAGCAATTCTCCTGCCTCTGCCTCCCTAGTGCTGGGATGACAGGCGTGAGCCACCGTGCCTGGCACTGTGGTATGTGGTGCAGGTTACTGCTGGATGTGAGTCTCCACACCCAGTATAGGTATGTGGTCACCGGGGATCGAACCTGGGTCCTTGCGCTTGTAAGACAGGCGCCGGAACCACTGAGCTAACTCCCCGGCCCCATGCCAGCTAGTTTTGCAAGTTTCTGAATGTAAAAATTGTAAGAATTACTTTTAAATCTGTATGAATAGAAGTATTCTTCTAAGATAAATACAAATACCAGATAGTTATAGCTGCCCATGCGCTAGTGTAAATAGGCTATATCCCACCGCCTCCATTGTCCTTGCTGTGTTGGGATATAGCTTTGTTGAGGGAGCATCATCTCATTTTCTCCCTTTGTTTTCTACATGTAGAAACCTGAACTTAACATGCCTTACCATACACAGATATAATTAAACTAACATTTACATACGTACCGAAGAGACTAGAAATACAAATTTAAACCATTGTCTTCTGTTATCCTTGAGCAGTTCCACCCTTATCTCCACTTCCAGGACAGGCTGGTTTCAGTATAGAAGCCATAAGCTCATCCATCATTTATTTGGAAATGCTTTTAATTTCCATTCCAGTGATCATATTAACCAGTAAATAGTATGTCAGAACCAGGAAAGGATATGACTTCCCTTAAATTTCAATTTAAATCAAAGTTTTCATCTGGATTGATTAGATTATATCATTGCTATACTTGACTACAAAGAAATGGTGTCAGACTCAAAGCTGGCATTGAGACCAGCACATTGACAGCTAATTTCCACATCATATATTGCATAATATATATTCAGGCCAATCACTATTACATGTATTCTATAACAAGATTACTGATAAGAATTACCCTGAATTGTCAGAAATGGTATGTTAATTCTGAACACAAAGAAATTGGACATATACTTACTATAAGATAATTACAAAATTAGAGCTAGTGTATTTCATTCAGTTCAATGAAAATTTTTCCTCGTCGGATGTTTTTGGTTTTTGGCTGTTTTATTTATTTATTTTTTTGAGACAGAGTCTTGCCATGTAGTTCAGGCTGGCCTTGAACTCACTGTGTAACACAGACAGGCCTCGAACTCATACCAGCCTTCCTGCTTCAGCTTCCCCTTCCAAGTGTTAGGATTAAAAGTGTGTCACCATGCCTGGCACTACTTGGATTTTGCTTTTTTATATTACCTTTAGAATTCTCACCATTATGTTGGGAGGTTGTATTCGGAGGTTGTTTTTTTGAGACAGGGTCTTGCTTTTTTTGTAGTTTAGTCTGGCCCTGAACTCAGCCTTGAACTCACAGCAGTCCTCCTGCCTCTGCCTCCCAAGTGCTGGGATTATAGACCTGAGCCACCACCATACCCCACACTGTGGTATGTGGTTCTGATTGCTGGTGGGCCTGAGTCTCCACACCCCAGCATTGTTGTATGTGGTTACCAGGTTTTGAACCTGGGCCCATGCACTTGCAAGACAGGCAACAGAACCACTGAGCTAAATCCCTGGCCCTCAGAGTAATTTCTGAAGAGTGTAGGCTGCATTGAGATTTTAGATGCTGGTAAAGCAAAAATATAAATAATATTTAACAAGTCAAATTTTAAGAAAAACCAGAGAATTATGTATCTTTTCTCTGAGGATAGTTTGATCACCAGGATCCTGTAAAAATTCCTTGTCCATAAAGGTCATATTCTTTGTAGAGGATGTATTCTTTTAGACGATTGGGTAATGGAAGAAATGACATGAAAACAGGGCAGCGCAAATGTAAACGTCCCATACACTTCCGGATCTTTAGGCGGCACAGATGTTTTAGGGAGCGAGGGTTTGCTAAAATGAAAAATAGACATGTTATTCAAAAGGAAAAAGAACTGCTTTATTTCTTGGGGATCTTAGAATTTAGTTAGCAAGTATATTTGAGATTTAAACCACCAGGATTTGTATTTACTGTGGCTGCATGAGAGCATCAATTTTCAGTGCAAACTTTTGTATAAATTTGGATTCAGAGTCACATTAACTTGGAGTCAAAAGACACATCAGTTATGTGTCTGGCCTAGGACATAACATCCTTAAATTTGTTAGTGCCCCATCCTGTCCCTTGCAGGTAAGCTAAGAAGGGAAGATCAGCCAGGGGGATAGGAGATGAAAGAAATTATTTTCCTTAGATGCTACTTTGGAAAAGTTTGGTTTAGAGAAGGATCTTTGGATACTTTCCACAAATTTAGATCTCATCCCTGTTTTTATTCATTTCATAGCTTTTAATTCCTGTAATGTTGCTTTATAGTCATGGTTTAAAGTGGATTGAGAAAAAAATGCATTGCTTGCCTATATAAGATTTATCTAATAGATTTTTATCTATTAGAAAATGATAGTACAAATTAAATATGAACAATAGCTGTTCTGGTTTTTTTTTTAGAAAGGAATTTATTTATTTTTTCTGATTTCTTTAGGTTAAGCTTTTAAACAGAAGAAGGTTCTAAAAAAAAATAAGAATATAATTAGTATTTTGTAAGAGTTTCTATAGGAAAGATACTTACTCAAGATAAAATGTATTTCTGACCAGAGCCCCTGTTTTTGGAGCACAGCCTTCAATTTTGAACAGATCCTAACTTGATCAGTGTAATCAAGCATCACTCGAACAACCTTTCCAGACAGATGTTGTAGCCATGACAAAGTTATTACTTCACAGAACTAAAGGAAGAAGAAAAATCAGTAAATCAAAACTGCTCATTGTGACAGGGGTGGCAAACCTATTGCCTGTGTGCTGCAGCCAGCTGTTTGTTATCATTGAAAGCTCTGAAAGGTTCACCATCACTAAATTAGCCAAGTAATCAGAAGAACACCAGTGTCAAGGTCAGGCTGGAGTTTGTCATCTTCTCTCCAGGCCTAATGTTCACAAAATGATCTGTGTTCAAAACCATGTAAGATGTAATGTGGGGATGGGGATTTAGCCCAGTGATTCCATTGTCTGCCTGGCATGAGCAAACTACAAAAGTGAGACCCTATCTCAAAAAAGAAAAAAGATGTAACGTGTGTGACAGATTGATTGTATAATACCTGTAAACCCCTTTGGTTGTTGACCAGTCTGTAAGAAAGAGTGCTTTTCAGCTATCCTTTACTTGTACCTTGGTATGGTCACGTGACTGCATTCTAGCTGTTAAAATAAACGCAAGTTTGAGCAACTTTCTGGGATCCTTAAAGAAGAGCAAGATGTGTGAGGCTCCCTCCTGCTTGCCTTTCTGCTAGCTGGAATGTGGATATGGTTCTTTCATCCATCATGAGTCTGTCCAAGTAGAAATCTGTTTACTTCTGGCCTTAGTTTAACTGAGAGTGGCATGAGCCTTTTTTTTTTTTTTTTTGAGACAAGGTCTCACTTTATATAGTTCAGGCTGGCCCTGAGCTCACTATGTAGCCCAGGTGAGCCTGAAACTCACAGCAATCCTCCTGCCTCTGCCTCCCAAGTGCTGAGATTACAGGCCTAAACCACCATACCCTGCAGTGTGGTATGTGGTACTGATGCTGGTGGGTGTGAGTCTCCATACCCGGCATTGTTGTATGTGGTTACTGGATCGAATCCAGGCCCTTGCACTTGCAAGACAGGCGCTAAATCCCTGGCCCACCATTTTGATTTTTTTTTTTTTTTTTTTTTTTTGAGACGGGCGCTTTGTAGTTCAGGCTGGCCCTGAGCTCAGCCTCAAACTCACATCACAGCAATCCTCCTGCCTCTGCCTCCCTAGTGCTGGGATTACAGGCATGAGCCACCACGCCCAGGCACTGTGATATGTGGTACTGATTGCTGCTGGGTGTGAGTCTCCACACCCAGTATTGTGCCTGGACCCTTAACGCTTGCAAGACAGGCGCCAGAACCACTGAGCCAAATCCCCAGCACCCCTACCATTTTGATGTTTGAGACAGAGTCTCACTATGTTGTCCAGGCTGGTGTTCTACTTGTGGGATGAAGCAGTCCTCCCACATCAACCTGTTAGTACCTGGGCTATAGGTGTGCCACAGTGTCTGGCTGTTACCTTCTTAAAGCATTTATTTTTGTTTTTTTAAAAAAATCATTTTAATCCTACCCAGATACCATGAGGAATATTTATTTAAGAAATTTACATGCTCTTTGACAAAATTCTCAGATGAGTTATTCATGTAATACTATGTGCATACTAAGGAAATAATACCAGATAATAAACATTGCCTAAATGCCAGCAATGCCAGGTGAATGATTTGGAAAATAAATCCTATATTAATCACCAAAAGGTAATAAATCATACAAATATACAAATATTTTGCCTTTTACTTTTCAGAACTGATCAAAGTGCTTTTCCTCCAATTCACTGTCCCATTTCTTTTTTTCCATTTCTTTTAAAAATGTTGATAATTAAACTAAGGTACTTACAGAGCATCTAGATTTTACTAAATGTAGACCTGTAAACTGAGAAAAATGGTGAAAAATAGCTTATGTTCCTGTTTGTGTATGAGAGAAATCATTAAAATATTAAAGCGATAATTACAGAAAGTGATAAATGCTGTAAAATGATCGCCTTGAAAATGATGGCGGAGGGAACTCCATCCGATAGGGTCAACTGTGAAGGGAAGAGCCTTCTTAGGGAGGAGACGCTTGAAATAAGACCTAAAGAGGGGCTGGGGGGAGTCACATCAGGGCAAGCAAGTGGTCAAGTAGGGAAGGAGAAGTTAGGGGCTAGGGAGAGAAAGTAATGTCTTTTAAGAAGGAGAGGTAGGGCCAACTATTGATGATTCTTTTTTCATTAGAAAGGTGAAGAAAGACAATTTAGTCAGATGTTAAGACTAAGACAGCTATAAACCTAGGGATATTGCCATAGAGAACCCAGAAATGTAGCTGGGTATCACACAATGTACAGTAGGAATATAAGATGGCATTAAATTTTTTTTTCCCCATTCATTCTTTAAAACCTTGCTTAGGTACTGCTTCATTTGTGAAACTCCTTGATATTTTCTAGGTTAACTCACTTTTTCATCTGAATCGTTTGTATATCTTTTATATGTCTGTTACATTCATCATGTTATAATTATCATATTTATGTGATAAGAGTTTTTGCATGAATCTTTCCAACCATGAGCTTCTGAGGAGTAGATTGAATCTTGCTATGTTTCAATACTGTAATCAATGACTGGAAAGGTAATAGAGCCAGTAGCATGAGCTTACCATAGTATCTTTAATAACTGTAGATGTCCAGCCTTCAAAAGCATAGGAAGGATGAACTTTGTCTCCATGAGGACAATCAAAACATCGCTCTGTGTCATACCCATAATTCAACAGCATCCTGAGCATGACTTCGTCTTTCAGAGCATATTGTAGTGCTGATGGGAAATGCAAAGGGTTGACTCTGCAGAAGTAATTGACATTGGCCCCATGCCTCAGCAGAAGACTCATCAGCTCATAATTGCCCATCCTCAGAGCTATTTGCAGGCAGTTGACCGGGTCTTGATTAGGTAGTGCTCCAGCATTAAGAAGCAGTTTAACTGAAGAGAGGTCACCATTTGATACAGCAAAATACAAAGCTGACTTCCTTTGGTCATCATAGTGTTTACGAATTCTCTGATCCAGCATGAAATTCACATCAAATCCAGCCCGGATAAGGAGTTCCAAGCATTGCGGGTGTGCTCCTGCTGCTGCACAGTGAATTGGGCTGATTCCACTCTGCTTAATGGCAGAAAGTTCCGTAACTGGAAGTAACATTTTTAGAGCTCTGAAAAGGAGTTTCAAAGTTTTTGTTAAGGTACAAAGGTAACTTATTTATGATCCTTTTATATTGACATGGATGATATTAGTATTACTATTATTTTGAAACCCACCCCCAGCAAAAACTATTTTCCTTCATCCAAAAACTCAGATTCCAAGTACAGTTGAATGGAACTACTGTCTAGATTAAAACTCAGAATTTTCTCAGTCATTTGAAACCCAGTGCTTCACAAATGGCCTCAGAACATGACAATGAAAGTTTTATTTGTCTTTTATTGCTACAGAGGATAGATACCTAGCCTTATTGCTTCCTAGCTGATCATGAGTTTCTTCAAAAATGATGTAGGTTTTTGGATCAGAGAAAAAGTATAAAGTTTCCAGAAGCTGCTGTCCCAAAGTTATTAGTATCAGTGCTTATCATCTGTAATTGAACTTACAGTAAGTGGCCTCTGTCAGCTGCCACATGAATGGGCAGGTGACCTGAAATTTTGGGGATGTTGGCATCGGCTCCATACTCCAGCAGGAGAGTCACAGAGTCTGGATTTCCTCCTCTAGCAGCCTCAAGTAGGATGGAAGAAGAATCAGAGGCCTGACTGTGAGCATTAGCACCTGAGGAGAAAGTGTGTCATTATACAAAAATGATTTTTCACTGTACTGCTCAAGCAGTTTTTTAAAAAAATCTATCACCACCACCAAAAAAGAATTTCCGGGCAGCTGTACTACACTGAGTCAATAATGTTCAAAAGGAAAGGGGAAAAGTGGAGTAGGGTTAAGTAAAGAAGGGAAAGAAAAAAATTTGATGGTTAAGGGGCGGGGATTTAGCTCAGTGGTTCCGGCGCCTGTCTTGCAAGCGCAAGGACCCGGGTTCGATCCCCGGTGACCACATACCATACTGGGTGTGGAGACTCACGCCCAGCAGCAACCAGTACCACATACCACAGTGCCGGGCGTGGTGGCTCACGCCTGTAATCCCAGCACTCGGGAGGCAGAGGCAGGAGGATTGCTGTGATGTGAGTTTGAGGCTGAGCTCAGGGCCAGCCTGAACCACAAAGCGAGACCCTGTCTCAAA
>PVIR01034219.1:0-17337 GCA_004026965.1 Petromus typicus
AGTCTCTTCTTCACTGCCATAAAAACACTCAAGTCTTGGTAATACATGAAGAAAAACGTCTTTATTGTTAGTTTCAGAGGATGAAAGTCTGAGCAGCTTGATATTGGCTCTAGCAAAGCCCACGCAGCAGATGCTGGCACAGTAGGAGCAGGTGCAAGAGAGATCACATGGTGATTCAGGGAGCCAGAGAGAGTCAGGCTTCTTTATGTAAGAATCTACTGTCACGGGGGCACAATGGGGTGCCATGAAGAGCAGCATCTGTAGGGGCAGTGGTCCTGATGAAATTCTAGTTGCCTAATCTCTTATATCCCTATGCTTGGGAATACGACACATGAGCCATAGCAATTTAGGTTTCTTTAGGTAGACAGAAATCAAGGATAAGAAAACGTCAAGGACAATTTTATGGTTACATCAAAAGCCAACTGGCCCTTTTTTTGTTCTAATCCTCTGAGATCCCACCCAATGCACAGTCCAGGAAAAAAGCTGTGCCTTTGCCTCAGGTGCTACTCAGTGGATTTCTCAGAAAAAAAGGACAAAAGTTGAGGGTGTCCTACTGGGACAGGAGAGCAGGGTGCAGCAAACCTGGCTGAGTAGCGAGGCCTGACCTGTTAGTTCCAAGATCCTGGACACATGCACAGAACATTTCCTAAAGTCCTACATATGGACTTCTTGAAAGAGCTCTTGAAAGTTTTCACAAGCATAGCCAAGACCTGCTGTCAGTCGGAGTTGTGGGATCTCAGAGTGCCCCCTCCCCCAAGGACCCAGTTCTAGAAGTTCTTATGGGTTTTCTAGAGATTTGGGAGGTAGAGACAGAGAAGGAACACGAAGCACTTCTTGTTATGTCTTTCCTTTAGCGTAGCTGGCCCTGCGTTTAGCATGGTGAGCTTTTATCTTGTTTATGTCCCTTTACTCAGTCCAAGCTCTCTCTGTACGGCCAATTTCTTCCCAACTCTTCACTCTCGCTTCCTCAAATAAACTTTGTCACTGTTTTTTCCTGTAGTTGTTGAATTCTTTGTTTGAGACAGAGAATCTGAAATTTAACTCCAGAGGGAGAGACGAGCAAGCCCGACTCCAGTAAAGTTTAGAAGGAACAACAGCAACTGAAATGTACTGGTTACAGGATAAAATCAGTAACCATAGTTTTAATTACATTATAATTAGTAACTATTAATATAAAGTATTCTTATCCATATAATAAACAATTTCACAAAACCTTGCAATTAGGCCAAACTTGCTTCATTTCTTTAAACACGTAGGACCTAATTCTGACCTTAATGATATACACTGGTATGATTTTTATCTTCAGCATAAAATATGAAGATCTTGCACCAGAGATATATCTCAGTATCACTGCACTTGTTAAGAAACACAAGGTTCTGAGTTCAACCCCTGGTGGAATGCACCCCCCAAAAAAAATTTAAAAAAAGAAAGAAAAAGACAAAGATCTCAATATTTTACAACTGTTAAAAGGCAATATTGATGGCTTTCTAATATCAGTTATAAATGTTAGCATTTGGTACTTTTCATGATACAATGTTTTTTAATTGAGCCATACAATATGTGTTTGACACTTCTGGCCTTTAGAAAAAACTGTAACATCATTATATGAAATGTAAAGTGTGATACACTTTGAATCTATTCAGAACAATTTAAAAAGATAAACAATATAAATAACAGACATAGGAATACAGCCAATGTATAAGCAGGTTGTATATTTGTATAACTAGGTAAAATTAATTTATAGTAACTTCAATTTCAGTCAGACATCTCAATTAGCTATGTCATTTATAATTGTTGGAATTGCACAAGACTAGCTGTAAAACTATCATAATTAAAAAAATGTCAGAAACTCACAATATTTGAGCAATTTTACAAAAGATGGACAAGAGAAACATAGAGGGGTTTATAGTCACTCATTTATTTTTCTCTCATTTGCTCTAATACTTCCTTCAGTCTAATGATAAAACATTGAAAAATCTCACTTGGGATCCAGAAAAACACCCGGAATTCGAATTGTATCTCACATTTTTGTGTTTTTAAAAAATAAATTTTAATTCTTCATTTTCACAACCAAATCATTTACTTTTTAAGTCATTTTTCACTACTCTCCATTATCCAGTAGGTGGAAATCCATTTCGGGCTTGTGCAGTTCCAGCCTGGCTTCCAGCACACACCGCGTCTGTCCCAAGCTTACCTCCGTGCGGAGAAACGTTCAGATTCTTCTCTCGGTCTGTCACAGTTATTTGTATTTCCTTAACACCTCACACAGCTTGTTCAGCACGCAGCTCACGATCTGTTTTTTTAAATTTAGAACTGTTTCAAGGTTCTAATATATACGCCTTCAATTCTGACATAATATCTATCCTGAAAATACTGATTTGATCTGCATAATAGATACAGCTGGGCATGAGGTGAATAAAACATAAATTTTATGTTTTCAGCTAGTCTCAGATTTCTTAATGAAGAACTGCAAAAATAAAGTATCCTTAAATGAGTAGATTCATATACATTTTAAAAAGCACAAATATATGTAAGCCAAATTTGAATGCATATGTTTTTCACAGCAGTCATGTACATCTAGGTTTACATGTTGCCGCTGATTCAATAACTCTCTTTTCAATATTTCACATAACTAACAGTTGCATCACTGCTGACAGGTACATAAACAACATATTTCAGCTAGTTCTAGAGGCAAAATGCCATAGTTATAGTGTTTATGTATTTGTGAATTATTTAACATGAGTGAAATTATTGCCATATTTATTGTTTATCTCTTTATTTGATTTATCAACTGAGCTATGATTTTTATTATCATAACTCAAATTCTATATTTCCCATAAGGCACACATTTTGTACAGCTCAGTTTTTTTTAAGTTCAATTTTTTTTACAGTACAATTCAGAAAATGGTAAAACTTACCATATGTATATATGCATTTATCTAATTCATTATGATCTGAAATAAGTAATTAATAAGATAATTCCTTAGTGAGAAGTAATATCTGTTTCAGTTACCTCTTCTTACATAACAAACCCAGAAAATGATACTCGTTTGCTCTCTCAGGTTTCCGTGGTTTGACTAGTCTTATCTGGGCCTTTGTACTGAGTCTCACCCTACATTCTTCTGTGGTTCTGTTCTCTGGGCAGCTGCCTGAAGCATCCATGCTGGACCTGCAGGCACTCATGAACAGAGCCCTTCTGTCTAGAGTCTGAAAGACTTCTTGTCTCCACTCGGTACCTCCATGTGCTATTACTGGAGAACGAGCCAAACTCTACATTCCTTAGAAGGGAGATTGCACTTCTCATGAAGCTCAGAATGGGCCATTTTAGGTATGGAGTGCATTTTAACACCTGTGATAGCCCAAGCGCTCAAAGATGAGCCTGACCTCAGGAGAGGAAAATGAGTACTCCCTCACCTCTCACCTAAGAGATGAATAGCTAAAAATCAATGATCTCCATTCACTACACTACTTTTCCTAATAATTCCGTAGGTCAATATCATAAAATCCTGGAGCCAGAAGGTACTTAGGGATCATTAATCTAACAGCATCAATTTATATGAAAGATTGATGCAAAATATCACAATAAAAGTGTTAAAACTTTGATATTATCAAGTTTTTTATGGCTTATAAGCATTGGCAAGCTTCCCAGGATATTGCAGGTGATAAATATACACTTGTTGACATGGCACTTTATTGAAAAATCAAAGTTAATTTTAAATAACACCCTATTTTATAAAATTCTTGGGATTCTGATTTGTTAGAAACAGGCCTGAACTTTACAGAGAACCTTAAGTATTGAAAATTATTGTAGGACATGCCAGAAAGTGATATTTCAGAACATTTTAGTTATTTTCCCATAATTACTATGTTTTCTTACTATGTTTTCTTCCCATAATTACTATTACATGCATACTAAGACAGAGAGAAAGGAATGGAACAAACACACATATACACAGAGAAATGGAGTGAAACAAGAAATTATAAAGGAAGTACTATATTCCTGATGTATGACATCTTCAGCTTTAATGTCAACTTATTTGTCCTTAGAAAATGACTTGTTACATTTATGTGAGGCCAAAATATTCTTGTATCAACAAAATTTAACTGTGTAAGCAGATACAACTAAAATTCTACAAGAGAACTACATTCAGGGTAGGAAATCTTATTTTATTACAAAAATTATATTTTCTAATGAAAACAAAGGTGATATCAATTCCTGCCTGAATTTAAAATGAGATACACTAACAAAATTCATTACCTATAAAACACAAGGCAAATTGAAACATTCTCATAATTTAGGTATGGTGCATAATGAAATTCTCCTAAACTTTTCTGTACTTTGCTTTTTCCATTTACTTCACGTTAGTCTCCCTCATTAGTCTGGTTGAAGCTGACACAATATTTTCATTTAATAATCTCTATATTACTTACCTCAATCTAAAATCTCCAGTGAGATCTGGCTTCTTCTCTGTGTTATAACTCCTTTTAGCTCTCTAGGTGTAATAAGGAATACTAAAGTGATTCCTTTCTACTATTCTTTGTTTTATAAATCTAATTGTCTATATTGATTTTTCTCTCATATACACTGTGTATTTGTTGTCTTTCTGGTTTGGGGAATTTATAATTAACCATTTTCCTACTGAGGTCTTTGTTTTATTTATCATTGTTAGATATTAATTCTTCACAATGAAATAAATATGAGCTAAATGGAAATTATATCTTTTGTTTTCTTTTTCTAGCAATATTTTTATTACTATAATTAATATAAAAAATTAATCTTCTTATAAATTCAGCCTCCTGTCAATGTCAACAGAATCTATGTTACTTATTAAATGAAGTTCTACTGCCTCTCCCAACAGGAAATTATATGAAACATCTTATAAACTAGATTCAAGGAACACTCATTTATATTTTATAAAAAAGTTTGTGAAACATCTTTTAGAAAACAACCCACTAATGCCTTATGTTTCCTCTCTGTTTTGTTATTGTATGGAATCCTTTAGCTGGCCACCTAATGGTCATGGGCTATTGCACTGAGGTAGATTCTCTGTAAACATGGGAATAAAAATAAAATATATCTCGCTATTCACATAATTATTATAAGATCAAAATGAGTCCATGAATGTGAACACACTTTATAAATTATAGATCACTAGTTACTTCAGTTTGAATTTATTGATTTATTTGCAAAACATGAAAATTAGATTTAATTATTTTAAGGTATCTACCACCTAACAGTTAAGATCCTCTAAAACATTGCCAACACTCAGTAACCTGAATAGAGAAATTGTGTGATAAAGTATGAGTAGGGCACTCTTCTGAATACTGGAATTTCACATCAGTGGTCAACAGTTTGTTCTGCCTGACTCCACCAATGCAGGACACTATGGGAGAAGAGAGGATAGTTCTACTCGATTTCAGCCTCCTCCACAAAGGCACATAGGTGGAACACATTCGCTTTCTTTGAAGAACTAAGTATGCACCTGTAATATAACTTATTTTAAATGCTCACACATATATTTACTAACATTTCTCACATCTGTTGCTGTAGTTCATTTTTTATATGAAATGAATTTACCAGCCACTCACTTTTATTAAATAGATAATTTTATTTGTTCGACCTATTTTTCTCTCAGCTTTCACATTTACAGTCTGAAAAATCTGTTTATTTTTTCTTCTTTTTTAATTAATATTTCTTTAGTCTTATCAGATGCATAACTTGGTAAGTTAGAAAAAAGTTTAGATTTGCAATGAGATAAATCTTTTTTTAATTAAACTTTGTGACTTTTATCTGTGTCTTGAGCCAATTCTTCAGGACTTGTTAATAGTGATTTCCCTTCTGTGAAATTGACCTCACAGATTATATACATTATCCATGAAAATTAATCAGAATTTACCATGCTTAACACACTAAGACCTCAATAACTACTTATCATGATCATTACAGATGAATAAGGATAGCATAACTGAAAAAGTGTTAATAAAATACTAAAATACTTAAAATTACAGTGGTATGAAGATGAATAATGAGATCAGTGCTGTCATTCATTTGTTCAAAAACCTTTATGTGCATATTGTGTGCCAAATCTTCTAGTGCTAGCTGCAATGGACCACAGAGGTGAGCTCCTTGCACTCATTTAGCCATTCTCCCAGTGAGGGAAGTCATAAAATCAATACATACACACGCATGCACACACACACACACACACACACACACACACACACACCCATGCACACGTCCAATTTGGAATACAGGTGTGTTGGAAGGAGGGGCAGAATGGCCTCCCAGAAGATGTGCTTCTGAGACCAATGGGATGAAGGAAACTATTTTTGCTGTTGCTTTGGATCAAGGCCAACAAGATGGAAATGGTGTTTGCTGCAACAGTCCTGCTGAGAGACCCAAGGCAGATAAATCTCGGTGTGGAGCACCAAGGACCAGGAAGAGAAGGAAAGATATCAGGACTACACCACAGTTGGCACCGTTCAGCCCAGGTAAACTTAGCTTGGAGAGAGAAGAAAGTTTAGATCATATAGAGTCTTGTAAATTACAAGACTCACTTTCATTAAATAGATAATTTACTATCTATTAGTTTGCATTTTATTCTAATTCCAAAGTGCAGTGTCCTTATAAATAAAGTAGTCCAGCTTTATATGGGTTTTTTAATTGTCACACTTCATGTTGTAGTGAAAATGAATTTTAAAATTTGTAAGAGGTAAAGATAGTCTCTTAGCCATAGAGTTAGACCACAACTCAAATAAGAATAAGGAGATTGGTCTGTGATATAGTTCAGTATGGCAAGGGTGGCAAAGAAGAAGAAGAAGGAGAAGGAGAAGAAGAAGAAGAAGAAGAAGGAGAAGAAGAAGGAGAAAGAAGAAGAAGAAGAAGAAGAAGAAGAAGAAGAAGAAGAAGAAGAAGAAGAAGAAGAAGAAGAAGAGGAAGAGGAAGAAGAAGAAGGCAGATGTCTCAGAAGGCAAAAGTCTTAGGCAAAGACCCTAAGAAATAATTAAATTTGATACTGTGAAAAAGGTTCTTAGAATATGTATTAATAACTATAGACTGGCAGGAACTGAAATAGCAAAGAGAGGGAAAGCAGGGCTTGACACATGCATTGGCATGCATGGCAAGATGATAGAAGTGCATTCCCCTCAACGACGTGTGATCCCAGGCACACGTTCACTGGCTTTGACAGCACAGATGCTCGGGGTAGTACTGGCTACAACTCTGTCACCTATTGCGCACGAATAACTTCCTTAAACTCTTCTTTCCTTAATTTCCATCTGTATAATATTAAAATCGTAATATCAATCTGACCATTTGTTCTAAGGAGATAGTGTTCTGAGCTTATTTAGAGCAGTAGTTGGCACAAAACTCTTACTGTTGAGAGCTGAAATAACAACAACAATGTGTATTCATAATGTACCTATAAGGATTTGAATTTAAAAAAAAAATTAGGGAAGAAGTGAAAGTGGAGGGCACTGTGAGTATGAACTCAAAATAGCTCTCCATCTGCAGATTTAGAGAAAAGTCTGCTTAGTGAACAAACATTCTCATTCAAAGTTCTGTATCTGAAATGTCATTCATTTGACATTTGATTACATGCCTTCAAGTCACAGACTAGATTTCTTTTGGATGTGGTATATTTTTTTTCCTCACCACTGCTCCTCATACAATAAGATACAAACAGAAAGTACTCATTTTAATGCTCTCTGTAATTAACAGTGATGACTAAAATACTTTGCTTTACTTCTTCACAGTAAATTTACTACTGGAGATCTGAACTGTGATGTTCTAAGAAGGGTTTTAATTCAATTTTATGTAGCATTCCATTTTTGGAACATCCATTTTTGCTCCTCAAATTTTTGTTCCTTGTATTATTAAAGGTAATGTATATGAATTTCATGCAGAAATTTAAAAATTGCAAATGTCTGCTTAAATGAATTAAGAGGGTGGCTAGTTTCACTGCCCTCCCCCTCTACCTTAACCAGTAACTCACTCTGGGAAGCTGATCAGTGCTCAATATCACCACTAAATGTGCATCTAAATGTGAGCATATAGACTCCAGGAACTATGTTTTATTATAAAAATCAACAGAAGCAAAAGGTTAATATAATGGCTTCTGGAGTTATACAGACCAATGGTGAAATTGTGAAAACACACTGGAACCAATCAATACCTTTGCCAGTTTCATAACAGCTGAATTGATCAATGAATGGTCTTTAATTTTAAAAAATATGTAAAGTAATGTTGGTATAACCACATTATGGATTGCTAATGACAAATATGGAAACATAAATACGTTACATGTCAGTGAATGAATTCCACAATCATCAGACTGAGAAAAAAAGTAAGACACAATATAGTGATATTTGAGTGTAATCTGTTTATATAAAAATATAAGTAATTCTAGACAGTTCCACCCATTTTATCACTTTGGAAAATATATTTTGGACATATAGCGCTTGTCATAGGTCACCTAAGTAGATAATCTGTTGACTTAAGAATTTATGTGAATGTGTTCATGATAACCTGGTCAGGGTGGGCATTGCTGGAGAATGGAATCAGAGAAGGAAAAGTGTAAAATAGAATGAAAGTATTCATTGCTTCTTGTACTTTTGATTTTTTTATAATATATACCTATTTCCTATTATAAATACATCAAACATGATTTTTAAACATTACCACATATTTCAAATAAGCTCATTATGACATGTTTCCTTGTTTTTCATATGTTTTTAAATTTTTTCACTTCTAATATTGTCAAAAGACATTGTGGTTTTTGAGAATCTTGAAGAGATTAGTTAGCAAAAGAAAGTGTTAGGTATTATATATGAAGCATTATTTGAACTTTCATTTACATACACATAATGCAAACATATTTAAAATTAATTAAACCTTTGTCATGAGTTATAATTAGTTTCAGTAGTACTCAGTTTCAAATTTGAGGGTTTTATTTGTTTTTCTGTCTGTTTTTCAGTATTAAACCTGAAGCCTTCACAATGATCCACATCCGCAAGTCCCTAAGGTACCTAGTCTAGGCTGAACTTTACACCCCTCCTCCCACAGACTTTTAGAGGGCCATGATTAAAGGTGTGCTCCCACACCAGGCTTCAGTCTGAAATTTCTGATGGTCATAATTATAATCTTAGGAGATACAAATGGACTTATTCTCCTCAGTTTCTCTGATGAACTGAATAAAATGTAATATTACAGAAATTGATTTTTTGCAGTTTGTGTTCCGTAATTGTTTTCTGACTGAATATGTACTTTATCTCATAGTTAAGAAAATAATAAAAGCACAATCTGTAGAGTGATGTGTGACATGATTAAAAAAAAACTGCCACAATTTAAGAAGAGTGAATAAAAACTTGTTTACTTACTTAAATATGCTTTCCAACAAAAATAGTCCTTTACTTGTAGAAATGTTTTTCTCAAAAGCAATTAAATTTGAGAACATACTTACCTCCTGATGCCTCTGCATATGGTAACCTTGCTCAAAAGAGATAAACAGCTGCTGTGCTCCCACATTATAAATGTGTTTTGCAAAATACTGGGGAGTTCTGGAGTGCACTGATAAGGAGATGAATGACTTGTAAATTACTTAATGTAATTAAACTATGTACTGACTTATGTTACTTTGGATATAACCAGTGATAAAAACATTCTGACAGAAATGATAGGAAGTTCAGTACTCATGACAGTGGGGTGGAGACGAAGTAAAGAGGGGAAAGATAGGCTGCAATTCTGAAGAGTACAGACAGTAGAACATCATTGTTAAGAAACAGAATGGAGATGTTGGTGGGTGGATAATTACTAAAGAAACATAAAGAATAGATGCTTATTACACTATATTCATATCATCTTTGCTGAAGATTAGCCTGGGTGATCAATTATCAGTGGTGGTTGGTGGAGAATTGTTTTAAACAAATTTAGCAGGTTCTTTCAGCAACTAAATTATTTAAGATCAAAAAGGTTGTAGAGAGACAAGGTCTAACTGAAAAGAGGATACACAAGAATGTGACTAACATTTGTTCATTGAATGTCTTTACCACCAATATGGAAAAGGGAATTTTTTATCAATGAACATAAGGTACACCAAGAACATTCATATTTCTATTAGCAAACATCCCAGCCTGTCCTGCCAGATCCGATAAGTACTAATACTGACTTCTTATTTCTTTCTCTACTAAGCTGAGCTGTTTACATTATACCACACACTGAACAGATAATCTTTGGAAAGGACTAGGTAAAGACAACTGCCAAAAAGTACAGGAAGTCCTGTCGGCAGAGAGCAAGTAGTGAATGTGGTGATGAGCGAGACTTGTCAGGACCTGCACAAGTGAGGCACCTTGCTGATTACTTGTGCTCACCCAATCTGCTCTGTCAGAAAATATACAGGTATCATTTAAGATTGTCATTTTTACTTTATTTTTATTTTTATTTTTATTTATTTATTTATTTTTTTTTTGAGACAGGGTCTCACTTTGTGGTTCAGGCTGGCCCTGAGCTCAGCCTCAGACTCACATCAGAGCAATCCTCCTGCCTCTGCCTCCTGAGTGCTGGGATTACAGGCATGAGCCACCACAACCGGCACTGTGGTATGTGGTACTGGTTGCTGCTGGGCGTGAGTCTCCACATCCAGTATTGTATGTGGTTGCCAGGGAAATGAACCGGGGTCCTTGCACCTGCAAAACAGGCACCGGAAACAGTGAGCTAACTCCCGGGCCCTGTCTTTTTACTTTTGATGTTTGTCATTGCACACTTCCTTCTTGGGCCCTATTTTTCTCTACATACTGTAACTTTAAGTATGTTGAATATACTTTTTCATTTGTCACAGGGGTTTTACAAGCTTCTTCTTTGTACATGATTACTTAGGTGTGTTATTTCTTTTCCTATATTTGTGAATTTTCCAACTCTTCTTCTATGATTTATTTCTAGTTATGTAGTATTGTGATTCCAGAAAAAATATTACATAATTCAATTTGTATGTGATTTTTATAATAGTACAAATCTCAGGATGAGAGAAAATGATAGTGGGTATTAACAGTTGTTGGATGAAGGAATGAGGAGTTGTTAATGCTTATGAAGTTTGATTCATACTAAATGAATTAAATTCTAGAGATCTGTACTGCAACATCTTTCCCACAGTTCACAATATAACTATGTTTATTTTAAAATGTCATAGGAAGGTAGATACCTTACCGAGGTTCTTATCACACAAAAGGAGGTAGAGATTAGACACCAGGACATTCTGTGAAATGATAAACTCATCTATAGCATTCTGTTGATGATGTCATGAGCATTTGTACATGTTCACACTCATCAAATGTCACAAATAAAATATAGCTATTTCTTTATGCATCCATTATACACCAGATAGAGATATTATAATGGAAAAATAGATAAATGATATGTTTTACACTAAATGGTACTGGTGGACCACTTGTCTTGTACTAATTAGTCTTTACAAACTTGTTTGGCCAATGTGTTGTAATTATGTTAAAATGGAGCACTCTTTTTAAAATTTAATGTGCTATATAATTATTCAAACAAGGAAGGTACAGATCCTTGATGACCTTTCTTATATATGTTAGGTTCGGAGCCCTTCATTTGTAGAAAGTATTTCTCTTAGTTTCCCTAGCAAATATGTAAGGCTACTCCGAAGTTAAAGCACAGGAGGATTTGCATAGGAGAGGATTATGCATAGCATCTTAACCCTGGCGCAATCACAGAATGACTATTTGCATTTATTGAGGATTCTCTGTGAGGGACAGTAGGACAGAAGGAAGTAGATTCCCCATATAGGTAAGGAGCCCTAGAGTACTCAAGGAATGACTGACCTAGCAAATGTCATGCACACAAGAACTCTGTTGTGTCTGTTCAAAGGTTAGGGAGAGATAGAGAAGTCTGGGTTTGATGATACTAAGGGTCACTGGGCTGTCTTGTGTACATAGGAAGCATCACTACAGGGTGATAGAATTTTCCTGTCCAATTTGAGTCCTAGTAAGTGAATCTTGCTTTACACCCTCACCACAATACTACCTCTTTTATTCTTTGAAGAGTTTCTTTCTCTCAAGTTTCTCTGGTGATCCCTGGAGCTCTCAGTGATAGAAGGGTTTGTTTTGTTTTGTTTTGTTTTTATTTATTTTTTGAGACAATGTCTCACTTGGGAGAACATGGCTCTGGGGCCAGACTGGAGGGATGCTGCCTTACAAGTCCCAGCCTGAGATTGGGACCTGGCCTAGCTTTTCCTAAGAACAGAAGAAATCAAACCACAGTAAGGATAGCTATGAAGTTGTAAAAATAGCCTTGAATTATTTAAATGTGTGCTATAATTTGAAAATAGAAGTAAAGACTTCTATTAAAGTTATGCTTATTTAACTCAGTTTAAAATGAAAGCAGATAGGAACACTGTCAAAATAGAGAACTTGAATGTATTTCATACACATTTTGTATGTGTGTCATTGTACATTTTGTCCTGCAGTATAAAAGTTTCATGTATTTTGTGAGAAAAATAAGGATGAGAAAATAAAAGCAGCAGAATAACCACAGTCCTTTGCTGAGCACTCACTGTGCTCAGGGTCTATGCTAAGAGACTGATCTGTAGTGTCCATGGATTTTTGGGAGTTAGAGAAAATTTTACCATTGTTACTAGACAGCTAGCTTACAAAGCCCAAGATCATGTGTCTGAAGAACAGTCGTAACCATTTCAGTTGGCCCCTGTGGCTGAGGAAACTGAATTTTCTGCTATTATTACTATTTAGTTAATAATCCAAGGCTAAGGACCCTGAGAGGCAGGAGTTTGCTACCCCTGCTTTGTCAGTGTGTCAAATTCATGACTTTTTTGCAACATGAGTGATATTAATAAGTTCCATATGGAATCAGAGGATTAATTAAAAATTTAGATAAAATAACACTGAACTTTAAAATGTATACTTCTTTTGGGGCTTAGAGTTTTTCAAGCTAAATTTAAATTCAGGCTCCCCCTTTGGTTGTGTTAGCCTATGGTAACTTACATATGTTTACTAGATCTCATATGCATCATATGTAAAATAGACCTGACAGAGACTTGAGTTATGTATAATAAATGACATAATCTTATAAAGTACTTAACACAATGGTTGATTGATACTGGTAAATTGAACAATATCAGACTAAGAAATGCTATAGATTAAATATTAGGGAGTTCTAAGTTATATATATATATATATATATATATATATATATATATATATATATATATATATATATATACATACATACATACACACACACACACACACACAAACACACACAGTATTCCTAAATGTCTGTTTGCTATAATGTGAAAGATATTTTATTTATTTATATTTTGAGCAATATGGAAATTTTTATGTTTCTCAGGAATCAGTATATTAATCACTCTAATGAATGATTAACATTTATCCAAATAGAAGAATGTGAGTCTGAGTTCTTCTCCCTTCTATGATGAATGTGGTCATATAATGAAATGAAGGCACCGCAAGACTAAAGGAGAGTCAAACCCTGACCAAGTAAATTCCAGCTGCATTTATCATGCTTCCATAAAGTCAAAAAACAACAGAAATTTGTAAAAAAATATCAATTCTAACAAATAAAGTGGTTCCAAAGTAAAAATTAAGAATATTGAATGAGGGAGAGCCATGGACAGTAGAGGACAGAGGTCATATGGAATTTTTGTGAAATTCATTGGATGGATATTTTGCCTCAAATCTTACTGTACTATTTGGAAAAGTGCATCATATACCTGAATTATCTTCTTATTTCTTAAAATCTCAAAACCAAGCAGACAAAATCTGTTTCCCTAGTTTCATAAATTAAATTTAGTTAGGCAATGAACAGCTAGAAAATGAATAAAGGGAAAAGGCAGAAGAGACGTAGAAAAAGGTTATTTAGTTGACAAAGAATGGAACCGTGGGGAGGAGAGACTGTTGATGAATCTCAGCTCACAATAACCGTTATATTTCAGAGAATGGGAAATCATAAAGGAGTGACTATATTAGCTGATTGCTACAAGATGCTCATCTGCTTTTCTTCAGTTTTGGAATGAAAAACTGCAGAAATAACTTTTATTCATGCTAATTTCACATTCTGAGGAAACAGAATACCCAACAATAAGTGCACAGTGTAGTTAAGTGTAGAGATATTTGATTATGAGGCAGGTAAATTTCACTCTCATATAGCAATCTTTCTAAGCACAGCCGACAACATTTAGAAAACATATATGTAGTGGACATATGTTCCTTTCTTTACCTCACAAGTAGCCCTGCCTGTAAAGATGTTGTCCACACTCTTCCCCACTTCTTTGTCCTGGTCATTCAGCACCAATAAGCTTTTCTGAGCTTTACAGTAAGTAAAGCCCTAGGTGGTCATTCATTAATCACAGCCTTGGAGTTATCATAAATGTTTGGTCCATTTAGGAAGCCAGTGGTATCTCTACCACACAGCACTCCAATAATAAGTAATATAGCTATAAAGAAAAAAAGGAAAAAATTGATGGTAAAAACAAAAGAAATGGAGAAATGTACTTAGAGCGGGAGAGCTATAGAGAGGATGGGGAAAATGAAGATCAAAATGTGTCATGCACAGGTACAAATTCTCAATATTTAATGTGATATATATATATATAGATATATAGATATATAGATATATAGACAGATATATAGATATATAGATATATAGATATATATATGCAGGTAATGGCAGGAGAGCAACAATCTTTAGTAAAGACACGAGGGAAATAGAAATGTTGATCCCTCTACTTAAGTTACACTGAGCTACAGATACAGAAGCTGTAGTTTTGTCCTGCTACACTCTGGTATTAAGCACAAACAGCAAAGAGCAAGAATAAGAAAGAAAGCACACTACATATGCTGGATTACATCCTTTGCTGTGTTTCTGAGAGCTGTTTTAATAAATCCGAAGTGAGTAAGTTACTTTCCCAGGTAAATCATATGTACTTAGGTCAGGCTGCAAAAATGTTGGAAAGAAATGTTTAACTTGAGAATTAAGTATTTAATTTATAATTAGTTTCTATAAAATATACCTGGTCTGCTTGATTTTATAAAAGAGCTCAATTCACAGATGTCTTCATGACATATATTATCTTATAAAATGGAACAGAAGCCAACTGTAGAATTTAAGATTTCTTAGTAACTTTTATTTAATAATGCATTTTACTCTAACATATTACAGATATGGGCTTTGCAACCTGTAAATACACCAGCTATATTTATTTCTCCTGCGTCTGACAACCTGGTGATGTAACCAGAAATTTGAGTTTCCTTTGTCTGCTGCTTTTGGAGAGTAAGAATTACACAGAATACTCATGCCCTACCTAAGAATTCTGCTTAAAAACAGTAAAACCAAAATATTTGTCAATTGTCCCATACTGTAAAGCTGAAAATAAAGAATTAGAATTTATCAAGTTTATGTGTTTCATGTAGAATAAAAAAAAATGTTCCTTGGTGGATAGCATCAAGAGTATAGAAGTCGTTTACCTAAGTCTATTTCCAAATATAAGTAGCCTCAAGTGCACTTTTGCTATGCTTTGCTAAACCCTCTGAGATCAAGAACCACTTTTCTCAAAAAATAATAGTCCTGACCCATAAATATCAACTCTCTAGACAGTGAAATTGGGTAAACACTGCTATAAATTGGAATATGGAGCATTCAAATTGATTTCTGGAGAAAGAAAGCATTTCTATTCACTTCTGAAGGTCTAAGTTTGCTGTTATTGGTAATTACAATTGATTTTATATTTTATGAAATAGTATAACTCAATAATTAATTCTCTTATGTATGGAAAAGGATGGTACTTTTCATAAAAGAAACTGTGTTAATAAGTTATGTAGCAGAATTCAAAATAAATTAAAAGAATAAATTATTAGCCTGTAACAGTACCATGCAGAGAGATTAGGTGACAGAAATGCCAATCATGACTGTGTCTACAGGAAGCAGAAGGCATAGGTCAGTGTTTCTACATTTTCAAGTAATTTCAAAGCATGTAGTTAAACCATTAAACTTCTACTAAAGTAAATACTTGATTTTAAAATACATACTTATGAATTTGTTTTCCTTCATGTAGTGTTTTTTACTCATGTATACATTTTTTCTATAGGCTCAAATTAAAAAAATTATATAAAATAATTTAACTGTAGTCATTTATTGTATGTATATATGGCTGTTTCTCACTTTTAATTTCTATTTTTCAGAAGATTGGTGATGTTAGACATTTTTCATGTAGTGATATGCATTCTCTATCTTAGTTTTTAAAACATTTTTCCTGTCGTCTCAAAATTTATTGCAAGCGACACATTTACATTAATCTTCCTCAAAATATTCTCCTCTTTTCCTGTCCTTTGCTAGTTTTTAGGTTATTTTCCCTATTATTATCATTTCAAAAATTTACTAGTACATTTTAGGGGTACATTATAGGAGTGATCAGTTGAATGTGGAATATCTTGATTCTTTTCCTCCCATCCCTCTTCCCTCCCTTCAACTCCTCCATTCAGCCTTGTTTACAAAACCAGATTCTATTTTTTCCTTCTTTTCTCATATTTTTTCTTTTCTCCACCCCCCACAATTATACCCTTTTTCTATTTGAGCCTTTTCTCTCTTTTTTGATGCCTAAAAATTACTTATATATCTCAAATAAAAGTATATTATTGAATCTGCAAAAATATTTTTAAAGTATTTATCTTTCATTTCTGTTTCTTGAGTTATAGAACTGTAAAAAAAACATATTTGATGTTAATTCAGTGTTTGTTGGCTATTTTTGTGTATTTTCATTTGTGTTATTTTTAAAAATCTTGCAATATCCAAAGATTTCCTCCTACTTCTTACTTTACATATTGATTTCTTTGTAAGAAAGCAGTGTTAAAAAAGTTATAAAACATTCTTTTTATGTTGAGATTTTTTTTCTATTTTAGAAGCATTTAGGTAACGAAAACCGCTTTAAAAATAATTCTAAGATACAGTATGCTTCATTTGACCCATTTCCAACAATTCTACTAAGTGTTATTGTCTTTTCTACTCAATTTTTTTTATTACTCATAGAGATATTTCCTTTAAAGGATTGTGTTTGTCAAGGAAAATTGGTAAGAATAATATAATAATAGTAACAATAGACTATTATCTTGAGAACAGGACTTTGGAATGACATTCTGAACACATAACAGAAAGTATCTTATTAAAGCAGGAGTGTCAAAGAGCACAAAGAGTGCGTGTCTGCAGCAGAAAAGCATAGCGCAAAGGAAGGAGAAGGAACCCTACGAGTACATGTGAAAATGTAAGAAGGATGTTTGATAAGGGAGAATAGC
>PVIR01034220.1:0-17490 GCA_004026965.1 Petromus typicus
CGGGCAAAGGATGCCAAGGGATGCTTCTTTTAAAAAGCTATGCAAGTGGCTGACTACTCATAAAACGTGGTCCATCAGCCTTACTCACCAGGCAAGTGCGAATCAAAGTTATGCCGACAAAGCACGTCATACCCACAGAGACAGCTGTCATTAAAAGCCAGAAACAGCCAGTGAGGTGAGGATGGAGAGGCCCTGCGCCCGTGTGTACTGCCGACGGACAGTGACTCACTGACCACCACTCAAAGAACTCAGGGTAGAATGTCTACAGGGTGGCGTTAATGGGGACAGACTGGGTCTCATGGGACGCCTTCTGGTCATGTGCGGCTTAGAAAAGCAGCCCACTCCGGCCTCCTCCTCCTTTCCTTTTTTTCTCCCTCACTTCCCCTTTTGCTCCTGGACATAACGTGAATTCAGTCTTAAAATGGAAGAAACTCTGAAACATACTACAAACCAGATGAACCTTATGCTAAATGACACGAAACGACAATGCTATCCAATCTCCCTTAGGTGAAGCATCCGGAACTGACAGATTTGTAGAGACAGAACGGTGGCTACCACTGCAGAGGGTGAGGGGGATGGGAGGAAAGTCCTAATGGCTTTTGTTCAGTGATAGAAAAGTATGAAACAGACAAGCGGCGATGCTGACCACATACCTGTGCTACTGAATCGTACACTCAACCACCTCCCAGTCCAATTATTTAAATAAGGGATGACCAAAAACTATGTATTTTAAATTAATTTTCATAAGATAATAAAATAGGAAATGTAAAAATAGCAATTTTATTGAATGTATTCAATACAAGAATCCACTGGCTGAAATAACACCTGCCTGAGCAATGCTCGGTGGCAGGTCTGAAGAGGCGTGATGTGCAAAGACACCCACCCCCGGAAGTGGGATCACCGTGCAGGACACGCGGGCACTAATGAAAAGAGAAACAGAATGAGGCACTGAGGGGCGAGGGCGGCCTGGGGTGGGGGCTGACAGAAGCTCCGGCTACGCACTGGCTCCCAACATGGGGAGCTACAGAGTGAGCTGAGTGACCCTCCCCGGGAAGGGCCACATCATGTGCTCAGGACCTGGCAGGTATGGCACCTGTGGTCCCTGAGAAGGCTGCTGTGACCCTGGGTGGTGTGTGAGGGAGCTTCACTGTCAGCTGACCCCTCCCCGTTCTCCAAGGGGGTGGACATGACATGGCAGCCCTAGCAAGCAGTGTCTGTCACCTTCTCCCAGGGAGCAGGACTTGGGTAGGAGGCAGGAGAGGGCATCCAGGGGGCGCCTTGCCACATGACAGCTTCCCATGAAGGGCAGCCAGGACCAGGCAGGAAGAAAAGCCCAGGACTCCAGGTAGCTCGGAGCGAGGACAGTACCTCCAGATTGTTCCGAAACTGCCGCTCCGCCCTTTGGTAACGAAAGAAGCATGGAGATGGTGCCAAGAGCAAATGCTCTCCGTGGGTTTAACGTGGCTCCTCTGAAAGCCAGAAGGTGTCTTTGAACATGCACACTACATCAGTGTGAGCAGGCTGGATAAAGCTCATAGAGATGAGGATGGTGCTGGACAACACAGCCTACAGCACGCTGTCACAGTGCAACAGTGGCTTAGCACGGGAATCTCATCGCGCATGGGGGAGGAATGTCCAGCAATAAACACGATGACAGCAGTGGGTTCAATGCATCAAATGTGTTTGTTTGTGTTTTAAATGATTGCCTATTGCTATCTTTAAAAACAAAGCTTTACTTAAGTATTGCTGATATGCCAAAAGCTTCACATCTTTCATACAGATAACTTGATGAGTTTGGGTATAGGCAAATACCCACAAAACCATTATCGTAATTCTTTGTTGTAAAATGATGCATACTCTTTGTATGTATTTATGGGGAGCAGTGCGATATTTTAACAGACATATACAATGTAATGATCAAATCTCAAATGTGTGTCATTTCTCTGGACAGTAGGTTGGCTGCTGGGCACCAACATCTGGGTAGAGAGGAGGGGTCTGCTCTCTTATTCTGCAGTGCAGCAGGGCAGCCATGTTCTACAGTGACTTGTCCTACCTCTGAAGGGAACCGGAAGGGCAAGTAGGAGACTCATGCTCAATTCTGCCCACTGTCTTGTTTCAACAGCTCAAAACATCGTCATGGTCTTGACTCAAAAAAGAAAATAAATCAAAAGGAGAGCAACAGTGAAATTACTATTAACTCCACCTGTCCATGCTAGAAGAGCAGTTGTACTGAGCATGCTCACTGTCCTTCATCTGCACACTGGCATTTGCTGTCTGGTTCTCCAAGGAGAGAGCTAGGAGCAGGAGAACAAATGGCCTGAGATATTTGCTGCTTGAGACTTTCTCACACACACACACACACACACACACACACACACACACAATGACCGTGCTTTGTTTTGGAGAAGCACTCACAGCTGAGTGACAGGATGACACAGCTTGCTCCAAACTTAGCAGAGCGCGGCCCTCATCTTGTGAGGGGCTGATGCTGCAGGCTGAGTTGCAGTTCACTACACTATTCTGTCTTTGTTGAAGTTTACATTTCCAGAATGTAAACTCCAGAAATATAAAGAAAACATTCAAAGGGGAACTTAGAAAAATGTAGCTCATCCTCCTTGCCCAGTTTACAGGCAGACTGTGGCGGAGACCTAAGTCCCGGCCTATGAAGCTGCAGGGCCCTCAGTGAGATAACATCACAGGGGAGGACAGCATGACTCCTTCCTGAGTCCCTTTTTGTAAATCATGGCCTCTCCCAGTGACCTGATGGGCTACTGGCTGATCATAACCCAGTTCTGACCTCTCTATTCCTTCTGCATGCAGGAACGCATGCCCTCTTTAATGTGTTTTGCCTTTGACAAGTGCTGTCCCCAGAGTCTTACATACACCCTCTCCATTTCTTCCCACACTTGTTATCAATAAATACTGGAGGTCTTGGGTGCCTGGTGTGTTTGCTGCCTGATCATCCCAGAGAACCCCAGATCCCACTCTGTGTGAACCCTGTTTCTGTGCTTTTCTCTTACCGCCATACAGGAGGAGATTGAGACTCACCCGGGACCTCAACGAGAAATCAGCCCCTTATTTCTCAACACCTCAATGACTATTTTCACTCTTTTCTAGGAAAAGTTTTGTGGCTGATTTATTAACAGCCTCGTGTTATATAACTGAAAGAGTCGCTTTACCTAGGTGTCACTGACTTGCTGCAGACGAACTGGGCCATTTAAAGGCACCTGCTCATGAGGAAGGAGAACGCAGTTTGGCCAAGGATGGCCAGACCCGAGTGTCACAGCCCATGCTAAAGCAGCCTCTGCTTAACCCACAATCAAACACCTGCACACACAAAGCATGGATGACAAAAGCAGCAATTTCTCAATGAAAGGTAATAACAGCCTTCTAAATCCTAAGCACAAACAGGAAGTCGATTAATTTGTTACTTGCCCTTTGTGCTTAATGGACAGCAGTTCTCATAACAAAGACAAATGACAATTACGTTTGGACAATGGCCAGGCCAGTATCTTTTCCTTCACATAGAAGAAGTGGAGGGCTGAGATGTTTAAGGAGAGGAGGAGAGAGTCCTCATCTGCTTCAGGCAGAACGGCCTGGCTGCTGTGGCTGTGTGCCCTGCAGCAGTGTCTACACCTTGTCCCACACTGTCCCACGAGGATGGCAAGCAACCTGGTGTCGCTATGCCACTCCTCCAGTCCTCCAGGCAGCTGCGAAACTAAAACCCATCAACTGATGCCCATTTTCTTTCCAGTTCAGGGGAGAACCTAAAGAAATGTCCCCTTGTCCTTTACAAGACGTACATTTGAGGATATCGCTCGCTCTGTCCTCAAGTTCTACATCTGTGGATTCAACCAACCATGAGCCAAACACATGTGAAAACAATGTCTCTGTTGAACATGTATAAACTTTTCTTGTTGCTGATTCCTGACTAACACTGTATAGAAATTGTCACACACAAGTACACTGCGTTCGATTCTGTAAGTACACCAGAGATGACATAAGTACAGGGGAAGCTATACATAGTTCACACAAACATGCTACAGCTTTTTAGGGGAAGACACTTGGGTATCTCTAGGGTCCCAAACCAATCTCTCACAGACACGCAGGCCTGAGTGTAATTCCAGTTTACCAGACTGAAATGCTCTCAGGACTCTCAGAGATACTTGAACCTGACACAAACTTTCTAGCTAACATGACTTCCACTGCCCCTCACTTCCAAAAGGAAGAGGCAGAAGAGAAAAAAAAATTCCCGAGACGCTAACAGCATCCAGTTTCCTGAGACTCCTGCTCCCAGGCTCATCCTGGTGAAGGGAGACAGAGACAGAGTTGATATCACTTGCCTGGACCTGAGAATCCAGAGTCAGGCTGCCTCTGCTGCCCTGCACCTCTGGGAGCTGGGGTCCTTGGGAGCAGCCTTCTGACAGTGGGAGAGGAGACATAGAAGAAACAGCCCCGGAGCCAAAGGATCGGTGGAGCCTTGAGCAGGGCCGAGGCCTTTCTCTTGAACCACCCTCTCATGCAGACTGAATGCAAGGTCCAATTTCAAATCCTGACCAGCAGCCTCAAACTGCCTTGGGCAACATCTCTCCCTCAAATGCCTTCTTTTCTGCCACATCCCACGCAAAGACCAGCTGTCTGTGTTAGATAGTATCACAAGGTAAACTTTATTAATTTCTTCCAGAATCACCCTTGGACACACCAGACTGTCTCACCTGAGTAAAGAGACACCTTTACTTCTAAATCAAGATAATCCAAAATCCTAATAAGTTAAAACATGATATAAGCTTGAAAGCGTCCCCTGTGTGTGTGTTCAATATTACATTACACAGACACAGCTGCAGGTAGATAACTGACTAAAACAATAATGGATGTGATTTTAACCACTCAAAATTTTAGACACTAAATGGTTGCTATAGCAACTGCAGATGGCTCGCTTTGTGCGTTTCTGATATTTTTCTATGATAGTAAGTGTTGTTAAATTTATGCTTTAATATATATGGTTTAAAATATCCAAGGTAAGTTTGCCAAGGGAATCACAATTTTACTTCTTTTCCAATCATTCTGCAGCTTGTATACCTTCCAAAAAATTGCTCTGATAGTTGTGATTCTTTTCATCATGACCTATAAAATGAGGTTATAGGCCACCGAGAAAAGCCAATCACACATAAACATTTCTAAAACCAAAGAAACACCGAACACACAGAGTTTTAATTTTAAATTCTGATAAAACTGTCATTTATTATCTCAGACAGCGATTTTCAACCAGATTCACAGTGGTTGAGTCACATGGGGAACCTTTAAGAAAAAGTGGATCTGCCCCAGAGCAGTTCCATCAGAGCCTTGGAATGAGCCCGAGAGCGTGCTGAAACGGCCCCGCCGTACTACAGAGCCATTCAGGGAGCCTTGTATTTTTTCAAAGCAAAAACCCGCTTTCTCCTTTAACATCACAGTTTCCCAAAATAAATTCTCCCACTTTAATAGGAAATAATTAAAGATTTCCAACCGCAAATGCTCAAGTTTAAGTATGAATATTCCACGTCCAGGACACTTGAAAAGACAGAGAGAACAAACTGTGACCTAAATCTGTGGGTAAATTCTTGGAAAATCTTAGGACTTTGTAGGCAACAGCTTGCACTTTCCACTATGTTCTCCCCAGTCACAGTCCACACATATGGAAAGCAAAAGACTATTTTTTCATGAAAAGTTAAGAATTAAGTTAGAGATGAAACAAGCAGTTTCATTTTGTAAGCAGCTTAATGCTTCGAGGAACATGTCAATAAAGGGTCTTTGTCCCAAGTGCAGAGCCAGTCTGGCTAATGTCTCCTCCAAGCAACCACTTACTGAGAAAATAATCCCGAATCCCCTAATGTCCAGAATTTAAAAATAACTGAGAAGTGAGATACAAAGAAAGAAGAGTTTAACAATTTTACCAGCTACCAAAAGCTTTTAAAGTACTGATTACCAAACTTCTAGAAAAAAGGGGGAAAGTAAGGATGGCACAGAGGGGCCTCTCGCACACACTGCCCCTTCAGGAGTGGATGAGATGTGAAAAGACAGAGACGTCCGGCCGGGGCGCATCCTGTGCAGGCCCAGGGAGGTCAAGGCAGCCTCCCCAGCTGACTTACTGGGGAGAACGTTCGGAGGCCCCGTTTCTCCAGAAACAGAGCAAGAGAGATGACCATTTACTTAGGTTCTGATGATTCAGAGGGATAAAGGGTGTAACAATGGTCGCGTCACACAAGAGGACACAGCATGGTCATTATGTCCCACAAAGGGAGGAGCCGGTGACACAGAGGAAGCCAGCAAAGGGTGGAGCCAGCTCAGTACAGGGGAGCAGATGCACCGGGGAACCATGGAGCGCAGCCAGGAGCAAGGTGGAGATTAAAGAAATAAAGACCAATAGCAGGGCTGTAGGTTGGCTCAGTGTTAGTGTCTAGCACTCCCAAGGCCCTGGCTCAAGCCCCAACATATAAAAATAAAAGGAAGAAAGGGAAACAAATCAACTCTAGTCAAGATGAGGAATGAGCAGCCTACACGTTAATACTTAGAAGGCAGTAGAAGAAATGGAATTGGAAGGCGCTGGGGCAAACACATGAAAGCTAGAGCCTGAAGAGGGCGGACTGAAAGCTACTTGATGACAGCATCTCCCAAATGAGATCACTAAGCAAAAGCAAGGGGGGAAAATAGAAATTCAAAAAGAGGGTGAAGAACAGCAGCTTAAGGAGAACCCCAGGGAACTGGCCAAGTATTGGTAAAGGGGAGCAGGCCAAAGGGTGACCCACCCAGACCCAGGCTCAGGTCCTCCTCCAGAGTTAGAGGGCCCTTCCAGGTGTGCTAAATGTCACCGTCACCTGGCGGTGGCCGTACCTGTAACCACAGCCTGTCCTCCTTGGATGAGGTCCTGCCAATCGCGCTGCACTGGAAGGTGGCCGACTGGCCAGCGTTCACCTCCACGTTCTGGATCCGCAGGAAGTGGGGAGTCCGGGCTACAGGAAGACAGAGACACGAAGATGCTGTAAGTTGGGGTCTGTGACAAACACACAACTTTGCCAATCTGCCTGCAATCTAGGACCTTCCTATTGTTCTCCCTTTGGGAGAAAATAATGCTTTGCTTATTAGGGCTTTAAAGATTTCACTGCAATTGTGAAAGATAGCATGGAAGATTTCTGGAGTGCGCTGAGTGTAAGAAGAAAAAAGCCAATCTGGGGCAGAATCAAAAAAGAAGATATGGTATTGTTCCTGCTGTGTAAATTATCATAGCTCAGCAGTCTTCTTGTAATAACAGATCTGTACTAATAAAGATTATACTGAAGCCTAATTGATGTTTTGAACAAAAACATATTAGATATTTATACTGGCAACATGAAAAGAACAGTAAGAAGTTAAATGATGTTGTCAAGGAAACTCCGAAACTCAAATACAGAGCTGTGCATAATATATATTTTAATACAATTAATCAGTATGCAATGTAAGTTGTATAAAATTTTCCAGCTACCCAAAATTCTACCTCTATAGACATACTCTGCAAATGATGCTATGCCTGCCATAGCTTAAAATTTTTTACCAATTCTTATTTCCAATTGAAGAAGTCAAGTGAGGCCAAATGCTAACCAGCACTGCTTAATAGTGTACAATGTTCATAAGGGGCAGCTGTTTAAACCAAGACTGATTTGATTTGATCTGCGGATAGATGCACTGCAGCATCACGGTGTGCACAAGGCCAAAAGATTGGCCAGGACTTAAATGTTGTGCAAGATCTTTTAGGAAAAAGTGATACTAGATGAGAGGAAAAGGAAAGCAAGTGGGGAAGGGGAGGAAAAGGAAGTGATAAGTAGCATGGTATTTTCTGGACAGGACACATAAAACTGGACAAAAATTGGAATGAATGAGCTGTACTCTTCAGCTTTCTCCTTTTGCCAAAAGGTCTTCAGGCCAGGTCTGAGGACACTGTGAAGGGTCATACCCACTGTAAGATGCCCAGTACCTGTAAACCAGCACTCAGTCGAGCTGAGCAGAACACAATTAGGAATGGAAGTGGGTTATAAACAAAGACAAAGAAAAGTGTATTTTAATATCAATGACTCAGGAAAACTCCATAACTAATTTGGAAGCCACTAATAATGCAATGTATTCTTGATCTTTAGCATGCAAAATGTCTTAAAGGGCTCTAACAAAGTGGCATGATTAAAGACTTTGGTTTTTTAATGTTAATATATTAATGTATAACTCAATGAACTCTATTTTGGTGGTTTAATAAAAAATCCTTGGGGCCGGGGAGTTAGCTCAGTGGTTCTGGCGCCTGTCTTGCAAGCGCAAGGGCCCGGGTTCGATTCCCTGGTAACCACATAACAATACTGGGCGTGGAGACTCACATCCAGCAGCAATCAGTACCACATACCACAGTGCCGGGCGTGGTGGCTCACGCCTGTAATCCCAGCACTCGGGAGGCAGAGGCAGGAGGATTGTTGTGATGTGAGTTGGAGGCTGAGCTCAGGGCCAGCCTGAACCACAAAGCGAGACCCTGTCTCAAAAAACCTAAAAAAAAAAAAAAAAAAAAAAAAAAAATCCTTGCTTAAGAATAGCATAATTCTATGGATTTTAAAGCCCGCTTGAAAAGGTCCCTACATTAAATTTTTCTTCTATTCTTTATTCCTGAGGATCTGGAAAATGCATTAGAAAATGGAAAAATAAGTAGCATTCACTGAGTACTTGTATGCCAGAGACCTTTCCACTGAATACTCACATATGTTTCTGTGAGGTCAGTGTTTCCGCCATTTTAGTGGATGGCAGAACTTACAGTCACTGGGCTAGTTAGAGGGAGAATGCCAACTCAGCATCCAGGTCCAAACCCGACTGAATACCCCTGCGTGCATGCCTCTCACAGCCCCTGCCACCTCTGCCTCCCTAGTAGTCTCCTTCCCTGTAGGGTGCCCCCTGCCTGCTCCGCCTTCTTCCACAGTGCTCCTCCAAGGCTGGTCAGCCTGTGAAGTTCTGTGAGTCCTGGATCTTCCTGCTTTGCCCTCCCACCTTCATCCCAAGAACAAGGCAACCGGAACTCAGGCCTCACACACAGCAGACTGCTGATAGAAGAAAACATCCACTTCTCCCTAGAAACTGTTCTGCTGCGCTCTCCACCTCCATAGTGGAATTCTGCTCTTCCATCTGTTCTCCCACTGCTGGGTTTTACTGGAGTGGTAACTTTCTAACAATTACAGTGGCATCTTGGTTTATGAACTTAATTCCTCCCATGATTCTGGTCACAAAATTCATTCCACAATTCTGGTGAATTGAGGTAACATATCTGTTAGGTTTACCTACACCAGACATTCCCAACCTTAATAGAGAATTTTTGAGGTTAACTCAAAAGAACTACATCAAAGGCAAAAGGCTGGATTCTTTTCAAGGAATTTTAAGGAATGTTGAATATGGCTCATCCTCTAATCAAACAGAAATATAAACATGTTGAATATCATAAACTAAAAGCCCCCAAATGATCAGAGCCAATAGGACATTACTGGCAGAAAATTTCACACGTGACTTCATGAGATGGGTTACAGGCAAAACACCAACATGATGCTATGTGTACCACAGTCACAAAACACAACTGAAGTCCTTGTTTGGACTCTGTCCCTAAGATATTCATCATGTAAACACAAATATTTCAAAATCCACAATGGTTCTGGTTCTTAGCCTTGTAGACAAGGGTTACTCAACTTGTACATGCACATTAGGGCTTGGCAACTTTCTCAAAAGTTCATTTCCTCTGCAAAGTAACTCTAAGCACACCACTCTGAGCCACAAGGCCATCAACTCACAAGTACCTACCGCTAGAAAAGAGGAAGAAGTGATGGCAGTGAAACTCCTCTATTCACCCTTGTGTTTGAACAGTATGTGTGCATGCATGCACACATGCGTACACACGTGCACACACACACACGGCGCATGCATGTGCACACAGTGCTGCTTCCTCGGGTCTGCTCTGTCCACCTCCTGTCAACCATCCCGAGGACCAGGTCTCCCTGTCCTGGAAGCCTCCATGCCCTCCTCGGCTCGGGCAGAACTCTTTCGGCCCCACCCCATTAGGAAGCGCTGTCCTTAGATCTCCAGCAAACCCGCCCAGCCTCGAGCCTTTTCTTCTTCCAGATAACTCCTCACAACAAGAGCGGCCATAGCCACACTCATCAGTTTCCAAAACTTATGAAACAACTCCTGCAATTCTCCTTTCTGACCCATTTTCCCTCAGTCATCCTTCTTCCTGGGCTGTCCCCCTAAATTGAGGCTTCTACAAACAGCCTGTGGGCTCCTGCTAGCTGTCTTCTCCACTGAGATGTCAACAGATCAGGATACATCAGAGACTCGCGAGCCAGATCCCTGAGGCCCCCGGTAAAAAGAAACAGAAACGAGCACTTCTCAGCCTCAGAAACAAGGAGCATGCGAAGGCTGACGTGGAACCACACAGCCAGCCACACGGGCCACCAGGCTATAAAGAACCCGGAGCACCTTGGGCCCCAGGAGCTGTGCAAACGTGGCCGAGATGCTGTGCGGCTCATGAACAGCACATGCAGGGAAGGGACGGACAACCGCTGCTCCTGTTATCAAGGAGCTCCTGCTGAGGCGGGGTCCCCTGCCAGGGTCACCAGATGCAAGGTGCCACGCCCTGGCACCACACATAGACAGGCGCGTTTCTCTCTTTTACTGCAGACCATGTCATGCAGCAAGGGAAGACAGTGGGAATGGCAAGGGATGGCTTCCCCTCTGTGAGGACCTGGGGACAGTCACCAGGAGGGCCTTCCTGCAGACACAGAAAGGGTCTGCAGCCCAGGACAGACACTCCAGGAGCTGGTGACCAGGCAGCTGTCTATAGAGGTAGAAGCTGCAGTCACAGGCACAGACACGGGCAGCCTGAGCACCCGTCTGTGGTGGCACTGTACCAAGTACTGCCAGCTCTCAAGGGGTGTGCCCCAGTATGACAAGGCTTCCCAGCCTGGAAGGCCCTTGTTGCCATGCTGTGCCCATGGCAGCGGCAGTCTCTGCCATTTTTCCAGGGTTTGCATCTCTTCCTGGGGCAGTGAAGTGACCCTCAGGCCAGGTGCTCTGGAGCTGGGCCACAGCTCAGGTTACTTCCTCACGCAGGGGCTGCTCGGCCAGGGACCCCTCTTCCTGGCTGTGGTCAGAGGCTTTGCTGTTCTCCCTGGGGCTTCACTGTGGATCTAGGGCCTCTCGTGGGAGCATGGACTGGGCCTCGCACCCTGTCAAGTCCCTGCTGACCACTGGATCCCTGTGGGCACACCCCTGCCCACTTCTGTTGGCACTCCCTGGCTCCTTCCAGACCTCCACCTGTACCTCAGGGGTCTTTCTTTTCTCACTCCAGCCCCTCAACACCCAGCTGTGAGGGAGGATCCCTCCACAAAAGTCAATATGAAGACTTAGGCCTCATATTAAGCGGGTCACAACTTGTTTTATCTGCCAGAAACACAGTTACGATAAAAATACAAAATGAGACCAAGACAAGAACAGCTTCCCTTGTAGGCTAGTGTATTCTGTACCACAACGTTGATGCCTAATTCGTGGCTAGAGATCTAGAACAGAAATTGTAAGATGCCTAGATGAGTCTGTCCATGTGCTTAAATAAGTGAGAGCTACAAATGCTGGGGATGTTTCCCTACATCTGGAGTCATCAAGTTAATAAAGAAATTCTGCTATAGCAAGAGAAAAGTATCTAAAGAAACATCCCTAAGAGTCTCAGAAATAAAATAACTAACCCAACGATCTTCCAGTTCACTTGACTTACAAAATCACCAGTATATCACGAGTTTAATACTAATTTTATAGTTTAATAAAAGTAAAATAGCTTGTCTTCTGAGGTATTCAGTAAAACACACATCTGCACTGTATTTGGGTTTAGTGGTCAAAATATCCAACACTGTATTTGTTAGGTGATAAAATTATAAAACAAATACACTTTTAAAATCAAACTAATTCACTAATCTGACATTTATTTCAATATTATAATGTTTGACAATACATTTGGCTAAAAATAGTTTCCAAACTCTTTTTGGTAATTTCCAACCTTACATACTAAATTAAACCTTAGATATTCAATAAATATCTAGATCATTTCTAAGTAGCACACCGAAGCCTTTACCATTGAAGTGTATGCACCTGGGTTTCTCATCCTTACAAAGCGACTAAATATATTTGGATCTCTTGATAAACAAGTTCTTTAGCCACTCTAAAAAACTTGCTTACTATGAACAGGCATAAAATGTTCCTATTAACTAGAGCATGCTGGTGTGTAGAAGCAGTTCACAGCTGCTTATTTCCTAGGTTTCTCTGTCAATAAGGTTTATTAATAGTTAGATAAGTGAGATACTAGAAAAATAAACAGTGGAAGGTTGCAACTGGAAAAAGGAATCTAGGATGTGTTTTCTTAAAGGGAAAAAAGTGACATTCCCTCTAAATAGCATGATCGCTTGTTCAAAAATGGTGGTGAGAAGAGAGTGAATGGGAGGAAGTGACGGACACGCAGGAAAAGTGGCCGCGCCGGCCACAGTGGCCAGGCAGGGTCTGAAGGGCTGGTTCCCACAGCTTTTAAAACAAGCTGCGACTCCCGCAGGCCACAAATGCAAAGCCAGTGTGATTTCCTTCCCGAGCTTCTCTCAAAATAGTAAAGTTGTTAGGATCATTAAGTGTGTTCTTAATAAAAGTTAAAAAGATGGCTTTCCGTACCTGCTGAGTGACCCCTGCAGAAGACGAGTGTGTGTCTCAGCACACGAAAGTCCTCTGAAGGGGAGCGGCTCCGCTTGCTTTAAAAACTGAGGGCTTTTGCTTTCTGGTTTTCTCTCCCTCATTATACCTATTAGAGTTACTTTATTATCATCACTTTTATTAACTAGATAACTATTGTTTCACAACTGTTACCTTATTGAATCAAATGTTTAGAATTTTTGACATCTTCTGAAATTGTTTTCCTAAAATCAATAAATATTGATTTTTAGCTGACTTGGAGATTTCTCAGTGGGTTCTTGGAAAAAAAAAATCTCACAAGTTTCTACTTTTTAAAAGAAGCAAGGTAAAAACAATAATTAGGGATACAGTATTTGCTATGCTGACCTGCACAAGAAGCATCACAGAGTAAGTGTTAGCCCTGTCTCCTATTGGAGAGGGTAAATGCTGTTCAACACCTCAGGGATTTCATAGCATTTCTGGAAGTCTCTCCACACCCTCACGCTCCCAAAGTCCTCAGGACGCACCGGCTGGCAGTGAACAACTGTATCGTGTTGTCTTAATTTTAGTCGGAAGCAAATCTCCTAGCGACACTGCATTACTCTGGTGACGAACTCTCAATGGTTCCTTACGGTCAGGCCGAGTCCTCTGTCACACACAGATTCACGGTCTCATGAGGCTGTGTCCCCTGAAGGCTTCAGGAGTCTCGTGTTCCTTCGTCCCAAGGCTGTGGGGGAGGCACCTGCCCTGGGGTGGCAGTCCTCTGCCAGGTGCTCTGCTGAATGGCTTTGCCATCCTGTCAGGACACTGAGGAAATTTCCTGAACTTGACCTGAAGAACTGCTGAGGCCATGGAACTACCCATCTGAGAGCAGGCAGCCCGAGCTTGTTAAGTGAGACTGAACTAACCGATGAAGAATGGTTACAACTCCGATGGCCTATTTGTTTAGAACAGTGCTGGTTAATTAATGGTCTATTTCCAAGGCTCAAATATCCTTTCTCTTAAGCAGATGATAATTATAAATCATAACTCTGCAGGTATGATTATTCTTTTAGAAAGAGAACTAACACATTTCTTTTGATCCCCAGCCAACCTTGCAGTATTCGAGTCTTACCTCTCAGGGAAATATAATCGCATTTACTCAGTCAGGTTCCCTATGTGGCAGGACATACTGGAAACACTGCTGTCGTCAGATGGATTTGAGCAGTATTTCTCACCTGAGAATATGCACAGAACCCGCCGGGACCAATTGTGAGGAACAAGGCTACTGGATCTGGATATTGGTTACAAAGCTCTCTCGGAAAGGTGGGCATTACAGGTGAAAAGGAAGTCATTTCCTGGCAGACCCAGTGTCCTCAGCATGTCTGGGAGACCTTGAAAAGAATGAAGATCACCCCACTGACAGGTGCCGTGAGTGCAGGTTGGTGGTGAGCCTTAGTTTGGCTTCCAAGAGGTAAGCCAAGGCTTTAAAGATCCTATTTGACATCCCTTAACAAGTTTCCAAACAGCAAATTTAAAAGGATTATGTGATCCTTACCATCTTCACCACATTTGTGTAACTGATTTATCAAATTTAATGCAGAGATTTACTTGATACATAGGAGGAGTATCACATCGATATCTGGGGTCAGAAATGAAGTGACTATGGAGATGAACTGTGGTGGAAAACTATGGTCCCTCAGCAAGGACGAGCAGGCTTCAGTGTCCTGTGCTATCTCAGAGCTGTTCTCACCTTTTCTTAGTTTGGGTGCAGCTGTCTGGTGCACTTTATCAGCACTCAGTATTTCCAAGCCCACACGGAAGACTTGGTGCACACAGAGGACTGGTCACTGACCTCCATGGGCCACGGCGATGCTCTGGGACACCTGCTTCCTCCGTGTCTTTGATGGGAGCTGAGAGCGGCTGCAACATCCTGAGAAGCATCGTCAAGGACATCCCAGCCCAGTAGGGAGACTCTGCTTTGGTACAGAATAGAACACGAGCCCCCTGTGCTCGGGAACTATGGAGGCTGCACCGCCCCGCAACATGTGCTCTTTTCTACTTCCTGTCCCACTTCAAACCCAAAGGTATCTTCCCTTGCCGCCTGCAGTTCAGATAGGGAAAATGTGAGGGCCCAGTTAGCCTCCCAGAGTTGTTAGAAGGAATATTTGAAAGTGAAAACATTTGCTCTAAGGAAGATGTGGAAAGAAATCTTATTTAGCCTTCCTGCACCTGAATAAAGAAGTCTGCTCCCCACAAAGGCTGCTATTAACCTCTGTAAGTAGCTGCCTGCTAATTCAGAGGCCATGGACAGGGACTGAAGGTTCCCGCCAGAGAGAGAGAGAGAGAAAGAGAGAGAGAGAGAGAGAGAGAGAGAGAGAGAGAGAGTGCTGTCTCCTGGCAGCTAATCCGCATGCCCTCAGCCCTGAGCCTAAAGAGTTTCCTCCCACGGCACCTCCGGGAAGGCCTCTGTGCCTCCCTTCTGCAGCTGTGGCCCTCGGCCCGCCCCTTCCACATGCCTGTGCGCTGGCAAAGGCTGGATCACCCCATACTCGGCTGGCACTGGCCCCCTCACCCTGTCCTCTCCTGACTGGCTCCTGGACCTCCAGCTGCAGGTCACAGGATAGAGCTGGGTCTCCAGCACAAGGGTCCTGTGTGTGGCTTCTTCCCTCATGATGCCCTGCTGCTACGGCGCGGGCATGGTTCCAGGTATCCTGCAGGGTTCCTCGGTGGAAAACAGCGCACCAGCAGGCGGTGAGGATCAAGGCTGCTCTGGGTGCTGAGTTCGCAGCACAGTCACAAGCCCAAGCACGGCCCTGAGCTGCTCCCTGGTTTGCTGTGCACACTTTATCGTCTGTGCCCACCCGCATTCTCACCATGACACCCTCGGGTCCTTTTGGCTGCCTGGCCTTGGGGCTTCTGCCTGCCAACTGTGAGCCGGATACAACTCTTTTCCCTCTGTGGTGCTGCACCTCCAGTGCTGGCCTTGAGCTCACCATGCAGCCCAGGCCACAGAGCTGGACATGTCTGCTGCCCAGCCATGGCCACCTGGGCCAAAGAGGATGCAGGAGGGCTCCTTCAGCACTGTTAGAATGGAGCTCGGGTTTTTGTATGGAGAACAAAGGCACCACTGGGTACATTCAGCCGCTCTGTCTACTGAGACAGTGAACAGATGTCTTACAGGATGAAAGATGCTGCCCTCTTTCAGAGCCTCCTGAGCTGCAGCGTGGCTCCTTCAGATTGACAGTGCTTACCTCTTGTACAATGTGCTCAAGGAGCTAAGGGGTTTATGTGTCCGAAAATTTGTGAAGCACCCTTCCCTGGAACATAATGACTGCCTTTAGCCTAGAAAACATGCTCCTTTGGAAAAGAGACTGCCAGAAAAAAAACACTGGCTAAGACAGCAAAGGCACACCTCAAATGGAGACCAGATCGAGACAGACAGCACCACGAAGGGTAAATACTTGCATAAGAAAATTATCCAATTCAAGAGAAAGCCAACTGGCCTTAAGGGAAAGACATGAACTCACCCTCATGGGGAATAAGACAAGGAGACTTGGGGATTCTATTTCCCTGACCTGTTTTTTCCAGAAACTTGAAAGCTAAACTCTCTGCCCATAACATGCATACGTTTCTTCAATAAACATGAAGACTTACACAGTTTTCCAGTCTTCAGATGCCTGGATTCAGCATGATGCCTGTAGCTGTAAACCCCAGAACCAGTTTTACCTGACAATGGTGGAAGTGGTTTCATCATGCTATTTTTTGATTTGGGTTTCACCACATTTGTGTTCAGATAGCACTATCTGAGATTTTTACTACCTCCTAAGCCTTAGCACAACTTTTTTTTTACTTGCAAAACAGTTTTCTAAAGTACCTATTTAGTGAGGGTGGAGTAAAGATTAAATAAAAAGAGGAAGGTGAGGCTTTCTGTGGGTCTAGTACTTGGCTCTCAAAAAATTTTCTTCCCTGTTTAAAATAACTGACCTATCACTGGAAACTGGAAAAGAGCCCAAGAAAAAGGGCTTTGCAGCCAGAAAAGTTGAGATCCCATGCTGAGCTAGAAGCTCCAATCCTTGCCAAACTACTTTAATTGCAACTCCAGGTAATGCACCTTTAGAATGGGAAATTCCAATCTATCCCATTTTCAAAAGGAAATGTTCTCTCTCCTCAAATTTATAGGCCCATTTGTCTCCTGGATACCCTTTCAAAATGCCCTGCCAGCCTCCTCCCAAAATCTGCAGGAGCTCTACGGACTAATATCTTCCATGAATAACAAACAGGCTTCAGGGCCACTGTTCTAGTCTCTCATCTCTGCCAAGTTCTGTTGCTTTTAACAAAGAAAAGAAGTTTTTTGAGTATTAATTGATCTCAAATCAGCCTTTGATCCCAAAGCCAAAATGATTATTGATCGAGATGCAAATCTTTTTGTAGATCCTTCCATTATTATCAATTCTTCAAACCTGCCTGGAGATTCTAAGGACAAAATTGGAGAAGAGTAATTTGCAAGATCAAAGTACAAACCAAAGGGGATAAGAAAGGAGATGTCCTAACCCCTTTCTATTATGATTTACATTTTAATGTAACAGCACAGGTTGAAATGAACTGGAAAGATGCCCAACTCCGAGAATAAACAAGTAGAGCTTCTCTATGTCCGTGTAACATTTATAAATCATCACAAGGAGGAAGCCAATTGCTGCCACACAGGAAAGGCTGGCACCGCCCATCCCACCACTGAAAAACAAAAAAGAAAGGACTTTGCATTTTATAAATTTTAACATG
>PVIR01034221.1:0-17346 GCA_004026965.1 Petromus typicus
GGGGAATCGAACCCGGGCCCTTGCGCTTGCAAGACAGGCGCCGGAACCACTGAGCTAACTCCCCGGCCCCTAAAGACCCTTTTTCTTAGGCCAAAAAGCAAACAAATATAATCACATCTAAGGCAATTTTTTTTAGATTTTTTTTGTTGAGGATCATCCACTCATTATGTTCTTGAATATGGACCAAAGACCATAAGTCACTATTTTTAGCAGCCCTCACTTCAACACCAGTTTGCAAATAGTTGTGTACATGATTAACAGCTTGGTAAATCCGTGGGTTCCCCTAGCTCAGGGCCAGTCATCCTAGTTCAAACACATAAAGCTTCAACCTGAAAGAACTTTCAGCTTGTGATAATAAGACTGTTACCAAGAAAAAGGGAAGATTTAAAAAAAAAAAAAAAAAAGCCTGCTAAATATCTACCTACTGATGTGGCTTGCAAAGAGTAAAATGGAAACAACTCAATTACACGTATGTAGGGAAGCAAGAGAAAGCAGTCATGCTTCCCACAATCACAGAATGAATCGATGTTAACATTGCACAAAGTAACTTGGGACTGCCAAATCTCAGGCTCTACCTGACTAGACTATTTTCCTTGAGGGAATCATGTTTCCAAAGAGCAGGTACCCCAGAAAAATAAAACCCCACCTGTTTGTGCAAGGACCAATCAGAGGCTGAGGGCTAACGAGAGCTCATTCTTATCAATCAAGCCATCAGATTGATTTTCAAAGAGAATGCCCAAATGACTAGGTCCAAAAGAATCTTTTCATTCAGCCAAAACAAAGTATACCCTAGAGTAACAGTCTCCAAGGCTAAATGTCTTCACCTCTGCGTCCTTTAGTTACAAAACTCTCCAGTAGTTCCTTTGAGTTATATAGAATGTAAGTCAAGTAAACAACTGGTCTAGATAAAAATGTGAGCAGGTATTTTGTAGCCAAAGGCTGTCTTCCACTACTTGCAATTCATTCCCATTTCAAAACCTTTTGGAATTCTTTTCCTCTATTACAAAGTATGTGAAGTGTGTAGAGGACAAAATGACTATAAGGTAACCGATTAACTGTGTGATAAAATAAAATGATCTCAACCTTCTTTTGTCAGTTTTCCTGGGTTCTGTTTGTTTGTTTTCAGAGACAGTGTCTCTAAGGCCAAGGCAGGAGGACCACCTAAAGTTCAAGGGCAGCTTTAGCTACACAGTTAGTTGGAAGGCCAGCCTGAACTACACAATGGGCCACTGTCTCAAAAAAAAAAAAAAAAGGGGGGAAGTAGAAACATTTAAATTATTTTTCATATTTTACAGAACTAGGAATTGAAAGAAGGCCCTTTCGCACTTTTTGAGACAGGGTCTTACTTTGTAGTTCAGTCTGACCCTGAGCTCACTATGTAGCCCAGGCAAGCCTGTAAACTCACAGCAGTCCTTCTGCCTTTGCCTCTTGAGTGCTGGAATTACAGGTGTGAATCACCACACCTGGCATTGTGGTATGTAGTAACCGGGGATAGAACTCTGGACCTTGTGCTTGCCAGGCGGACTCTGGAACCACTGAGCTAAATCCCCGGCCCTGTTTATTTGTGTTTTGAGGCAGGGATTCACTATGTAGCGCAGGCTGGCCTCAAACTCATGGCGATCCTCATGCCTCTCCCTCCCAAATGCTGGGATTACAGGCCTGCACCACCACACCTAGCCTACATTGTCAGCCTTTAAAACATTTTTATTTTGAGAGAGGATCTCTTGGAAGTTGCTCAATTATCCAGTCTGGGCTTGAACTGTTGATCCTCCTACTTTAGCCTCCGAGGGGGCTGGGACTATAGACCTCCACCCCCTGCACTGTAACACTATTTACTTTCAACTGCATCACTAAGAAACTTCATGAAAGGGAAAAGTAGGGAAACAAATGGATAGCTAAACTTCATTTGAATTACCTACAGCACGGAACCAGTCTCATGTATCAGGCTTGGCCTCCAGTGCACAAGTCACAGAGCTGGGTAGCTAAACACATAAAAGACTCTCCCATATGTCTTTCCAGTCACCACTGTTGACAGACACATCTCCCCTTTGTCCCCCTTTTATTCATTTATATTTTTAATTTTTGATTTATTGAAATAGGGTCTCACTATAGTCAAGGCTAGCCTGAAACTTATGGTGATCCTTCTGTCTTAGCCTCCTAAGTGCTGGGATTACAGGCGTGCCCCAATACACTCAACCTTGTGCCTCTTTCTCCTCCATGATGGTCATTATCTGTTTATCACTGTTACTACACCAAATCCCATCCCCTGTATATTTTTACTAGTGATTCCACATACTTACCCAATCAGTACATATCAAGACTCGACAGAATCTGAAGGTCCTATTTTCCTACAGAATGTTTTCAGTTTCTATCTTCAATTACCTCCCCAAGCCTTGTTCCCAAATCAAAGTTTCCCCTTCCTCAGGGTCTATTTCTAGAATTTCCTCCTACTGCAACTCCTGACTCCTTACTACATCTATAAATGTCATCCCTATCTCCATATAACTCATCTCTCCCAACTAAGATCTAGGCCCCAGGCATAGATCCCATTTTCACAGCTGCTTCTTTGTACTTTTAAACCACAGAATCATTACATTTTATGTGTGTGTGTGGGGGGGTGGGAATCTCAGAAATAATCTGATCACATGTTTCTCAGGTTTTTGGGTTCACTCGTTTTACATCATACACTCATATGCACAACTGAAACACATACACTTCATGAAATAATAGCCTTATGTGAACCCACTGAAAATTTATATCCTAGTCCCTGTCCATTAAAAAAAACCAAACAAACAAAAAAAACCTTCAGGAGCCATCCGTAAAATGGATTTCACAACGCAGTAATAAGCTAAGTGATAGTAATGGTCTGGGAGACCTTAATTCAAACTCCTCGTTCTGGTGAAACTAACTCAGTGAGGAGGTGACGTGTCCCAGCCTCGGCATGTCATCCCCAGCTAACCCGGTCTGCCGCTAAGTCCACAAAGCACTTTCGCTGTCCGCTCGTGGCCCCTCGGCCCCACAGCCCCAGCACAACCCATCACTGATCTCTCGCTCCCCTCGGCGCCGGCCCCTTTCGTCCGCGTCGCCCCGCAGGCGCTGCCCGAGTTTCCTCGGTCAAAGTTCCCTTACGGTCAGTCCCATCCATCGATCAGTCTCCTTGAGTCATTGCCCCGTGGTCACGGCCCCCTTGAAGCCACTGCCTCGGGCATGGTCCCGTTGCAGCCTCCGCCTCGTGCTCCCGCCCGGGTCCACGTCCTCCGCACTCTCCGCTCCTGGGTCGCAGACTCCTCGCGAGCAGCCACCCCTGGGTCACAGTCCCCTCGCTGTCACCGTCCCTAGGTCACAGTAGCTTCTCAGCCTGTGCTTCGCTCCCTCGCTGTCATCCAACCGCCTCGCGGTTCCACCCCTCGACAGGGCCGCACGCCCGTGCGCACAGTGGGTCCTCACCTGCAGCTCAGGCCCCGGGCCTGTCCCCTCCGATCTCCTCTCTGCGCGCCGTCACTGCCTGGGGAAGTTGAGGAGGGTTGCGGGGAGACGCCCGGAGAAGGCAGCTGACGGAACAGCGGCCGGAAGTCCCGCCCTCCTGTCAATCCGACCGCGACGGCTCCCGGGAAACCTCTGTTCTACGCACAGTAGTTCCGTTTCCCTAGAGGGCGGACGAGCGGATGGGGGACCGAAGGGAGATCCCGGAGCTGGGTGGACCGCTAAGGGTCGATTGGCCTCCGCCCGGAGCAATACCTGGCGGTGAAGATGCTTCCTCCTCGCGGGATGTGGAAGTGAACTGCCAGAGTTCTCGCCGCAGTCTGTCAAGCTGCAACTTTTTACCTCTTTGGTTATGGAAGGAGAGTTCCACAAGTCCTGTGAAACCCCGTACCTGACCTTCTTCTTACTATGTCTCCTTGATTTTGGGGATTGAACACAGGTCCTTCGCACTTAGCTACATCTCAGCCCCTTTTCATTGTTTGGGTTGTTTGTTTGTTTTGAGACAGTGTTTCACTAAATTGCCCTGTCTGGGCTGGAACTTGCAATCCCCCTGCCTCAGCCTCTTTGAATGTTGAGGTCACAAGCGTGCGTTCCTGTGCGTAAGCGTGGTGTGTTCTAGGGATGGAACCCAGGGGCTCCAGCGTTCCGGGCAAACGCTTCACCACTAAGTTATATCCTCGGCCTTTTAAAAGTTAGTATTTTTATTTTGAGGAGTGTCTCGCTGAATAGTCGGGGCTGACCTGGAACTTGGAATCCTTCTGCCTCACTTTCTCATATTTAGGTTTCCAGGATGCACCTCGCTGCCCAGCTTCCTCCTGTTATTGTTGATCGAGGTCCACTCACCAAAAAATGACCCACAGGAATTAACTGAGAAGTGAATTCAAGGCCAAAGTGAACTTTTGGAGAGGTCCTTTTGATTCTGTACATGTAAGACAAGTAGGTATAGTGTTATGAGATGTAGAACTTTTCAGTGTATTCGCTATGTTTTAAAACTTTGACTTTCTAACTTATTTAGATCTACACAGTTGACCAGAAGATGGTTGAGGAAAAAGACAGTGACTAAGCTTGACCTGCTGAGGGATCTCAGGAATAAAAAACATTTAAATCGGATCCTCTCCCTGTTAAGTGTCAAGTGGGTATTTGAACATAGCCCCAGTGAGGACAGTCAACTGCAGAAGTCACCAGGGCCTCTCAGGACATCACCACAAAGAGAGCAGGGGTTTGCAGATCGACAAAGGGATCTTGGAGAGTCAAAAAGAATCCGACTTTATGCACAGCTTGATGTTTCTCAAACATGACATTTGGACAAACCCTGAAGAAACGGACGTGAGTTTAAGCTCATAAATGTGCAAGTCAGAAGTGACAAGGGCTGAGAGAGGAAGAGTTATGTACAAAGAAACTCATCTGTATTTGGGGAATAGTGAGATTAGAAAGTAGTTCCTCCATAAGGAAATGGCAGTAGCAACAGTGCTGGACTGGGTGGGACAAAGGCAGCCACTGAAGGTGCTTTCAAAAGCCACAGTGCACATAAAATGGCACAACTTGTGACATAACAAGCAGAGGAAATCAGGGTACGATATTGTACACATCATTTTTAAACCCTGCAAATGAACTGAGAGGAAATTTACCAAAATATTTTATTGATTATGCTTGAAAATTGAAATGGGTTGTATCTAACTTTTCCCTCTACTTTCCAAAATACAATAACATATTGTAACTGGCTCAAAACCCTAAAAATATAAAGCCTAAAACACAACAAATTCAGTTGTTAAACTGCCAACACATTTTTATTTCGTCAAGATATTAAACAGTATTAAAAAGTTCAGATTTATGGTCGTGTCTCTTGCCAGGTTTTTCAAAGATTCAATAGTAGAAACAGCCAAATACTGCTACCACGCAGAATAAACTATCCTACAAAACAGACAGGAAAAACGGAGAAATTCAGAACGTTAGTGCCTGTGAAGGGATAAGGACAGCATAAGCAACAGAACCATCTCAGACCCTGGGAAATTTCTTCCTTCTTCAAGAAATAGGCGGTTTCCTGGTTTCTAAAGTACAGCTATAAAGTTGCTTTCCTGGAGGTAACTACAAAATTGCTAACAGGAGGCTGGGAGCCAAGTCTGGTGGTGCATACTTATCCCCTGGGCTCTCGGGAGGTCGGAGCAGGAGAATCGCAAGTCATAAATGGAGGATAAAAGCAGTAGTTTCTCAGTATTTCTTATGACTTGGTAAGAGTGTTTGGTTCATCTTTAAACTCAGTCTCAGAATGCTTTCCAGCGCCCCAGTGAACTTGTTCAAACACTGTCCTTGTGACAGGAATCCTGCCTGCGTGGGCAGCACTGAAGCCACAACCTCTCCTCTGGCCTGGAGCTGCTGGGCCAGACTGACGGAGACCCAGCACCTGCTCATCAGCCAGAAGCAAAGTCCCTTGGTCGGCCCAGCTCCGTGTTCTGCAACAGTCCTGTCAGTGGTAAAGGGGCTGCTTCTGTTTAACTGTTTAACTGTCACTTCTAACTGACACTTTTGTAAAAACCCAGCAATCAGCAAAGTCAACATTTGGGCAACCTTTCTTTTTTTATTTTTTAAACAGGGTTTCACTATGTGGACCCGGCTGGCCTCCTGGCGATCGCCTGCCTCGACTTTCTGAGTACTGGAATTAAAGGTGTGTACCACATGCCCACCCTATTTGGGGAACTTTTTAAAAATTCACATTCTCTAAACTAGGCATGGAGGCACATGTTTATAATCCCTGCACTCAGGAGGCAGGGGAAGGACAATCACTATGAGTTCGAGGCCAGTCTGGGCTACATAGTAAGTTTGAGGCCAGCCTGAACTTCATAGCAAGATCTTGTCTCAAAAACAAAACAAAACAAAACTTGCCAGGTGTGGGCCGGGGATTTAGCTCAGTGGTTCCAGCGCCTGTCTTGCAAGCGCAAGGACCGGTTTGATCCCCGTAACCACATACAATACTGGGCATGGAGACTCTCGCCCAGCAGCAATCAGTACCACATACCACAGTGCCGGGCGTGGTGGCTCACGCCTGTAATCCCAGCACTCAGGAGGCAGAGGCAGGAGGATTGCTGTGATGTGAGTTGGAGGCTGAGCTCAGGGCCAGCCTGAACCACAAAGCAAGACCCTGTCTCAAAAACAAAAAAAAACTTGCCAGGCGTGGTAGCTCACACCCGTAATCCCAGCCCTTGAAAGGAAGAAGCAGGAGGATTGTTGTGAGTTCAAGGCTGAGCTCAGGGCCAGCATGAACTACAAAAGGGAGATCCTGTCTTTAAAAAAAAAAAAAAAAATTACATTCACTGATCCAAACTCTACTTTATTTGATAAATCATCTATCTATCCAGTTTGTTTGTTTGTTTTTATGTTTGTTTATTTGAGATAGTCTCACTCTGTAGGCCTTAAACTCACTATGTAGTCCAGGCTGGCCTCAAACTCATGGCAATCTTCCTGCTTCAGCCTCCTGAGTGCTGGAATTACACCACCATGTGTGACTTTAAAATAATTTTAATAATAATATACCAAGTAGGCTCTGCTATGATCCCTGATACCAAAAAATTAAATAAAAATAACTGTCTCTGTTAAAATTCAAACTTGTCAAGGGTTCTGGCATCTATATACACAGTCTCCTTGCTATAAGGTCAGAGATCTCTGCTTTAGTAGCAGAGATCATCTAAAACCATATCATCTAGAAGTCTAAGACAGATGTCTGAATCTAGCGGGCTCTCTTATCTTTGTAAACATTGAGTGACTTGACTTGTGAAGCCAGAGCCCTTGGACAGGAAGGGTTTCCAGGTTGACTTACATTCATGAAAACGTCATGAGTGTAGTTGTCAGTGTCTGCATCCCAGAAGCATCGGGCCGCCATGCTGGTGAGTCACAGGAAAAAAAATCATCCACAGTTCTACGAGTGTCTGAACTACCTGAGACCACAGCAAAGCTTTCCTTCATGCACTCCACAGAGCAGTCTTCCACATGTCTTCATGGGTGAGGCTGAGCCAGAGGAAGCCCTGTCTGTACACAGAATATGCTGGGCATCCGGATGGACAGGAGTTGCAGGCCACAGGTGACCAGCAAGGCTCGAGCAGCCTCAGACCTGACGGCCGCCTGAGGCCGGAGCCCACACCACGGAGTCTGCTGCTCGGGCGGAGCCTACTGCAGAGCCCTTCAGCCAAGACCCCAGGCCTGATCTAAAAGTACCGTGTGACTTTTTGTAAAATTTTATAAGGATTTACTGCAGCAAAAGACACACTGCCACAAACTCCCCTCAGAAAACCTGTCCTCACTTGCAGCACATTTATCCCACATCCACACTTCTCTCTGAAACAGTCTTCAAGCGCTTCCCTGAGTGTCTCCAACTGCACTGTCTTAGCCGCCTAGAGTCCTGAACCCACTGGAAACGTTTCCATGGTCATTTTGACCCTGGGGAAGAGCAGGAGTCCAGCGGAGCCAGATCCAGCAAGTGAATATGGTGGATAAGAACACGCCGAGGTTTTTCCTTCGAATGGCACTTGGCAACAGCAGTCACTGTATTTTTGATCACATATCATAAAGACACTCAGGAAAGAAGACTCCACACCTGCTTCAGAAAGTGGCAAAGACGATGGAATGAATGGGCTCAAAGTAAAAGGGAATATTTTGACGAGACTAACAGCTATGTATCTTTTACTATAATAAAAATGTTTTTTGATACTGGGGATCGAACCTAGGACCTTGTACTTGCCAGGCAGGAACCACTGAGCTAAACTCCAGGCCCCTATAATAAATTTTTAAATTTTAAACATTCACTGCATATAATTATCACATGATGTTGTAATGTGTGACTTTCTGTGGGCTCAATTCCTGCATCATAATGAAGGAAAATCTTCAGAGGATCCAACACATTAGAGTCCAGTGTGGTCACCGTGTAGAGCCCCAGAAAAGAAATGGGTACACTCCGAACTAGAATTCAGTCTTCCATCTAAAGGCAGTGTTGCCAAATCTCTACAGGACACTGTGTCTTGGTCCCCCCCACCAAGAGAGGGTCTCGCTATGTAGTTCAGGCTGGCCTTGAACTCCCAAGTGATCCTCCTAGTGCACCCAGGGCTGGGATCACAGGCGTGTGCTTCAGGCTCATTTTACATTCTCAAATTGGTAATTCTACGCTCCCCACACGTTGAGTAAGAAAAAAAAAAATTACTCAAATATAAAAGCCAGTTAAAAATCTGCAAACAATGCCCAGTTAAATTGGATTGGTAAATGAGTTCTGGCACATTGAAAGGTAACTACAGATGTGCAGTTCTTCTGAGCACACACACATTCATCTTCAATAACACCTACTGTGCCTCACTCTGGGCCGTCAGCAGTCTAAGCACTGCTCTGAGTTAACTCACTCAATCCCAGGAGGCACCACTGCTGCACCCCTCTATCGGTAAATCTACAGAAATGAGCCTCTGTGTCCAAGGTCAAACGATGAGTGACAACACTGACTCTGAATCCAGACACTTCAGAACCCAAGCCTGGGCTTTCTTCTTTCTTTAAGAGACAGGATCTTGCTTTGTTGCAAGGCTGGCCTTAAACTCCTAGGCTCAAGCAATTCTCCTACCTCAGCCTCCAGAGCAGCTGGGACTACACAGACTTGAACCACCCAGCCCAGCTTCACAGAGCCCTACATGAAAAAGTCCCATCTGATTCCAAACTGTAGCACTAACAAAATTAAGTAAAATTAATCTATTTAATCAGCCACACAAAAAGCACTTTTTAAGTGTAGCTCGGTGCCAAAGTATTTGCCTAGTGTACCCGGCCCTGGTCCAAACCCCGCCCCGCCCCCAGGCCTCCACTCCCGGTCTCTGGCATAAACTCAATTCCCAATTTAATTAGATGAAAAATGAGCCCAGTCCAAAGTGTAAGATAGTGCATATTCGTGCTCATCGATAATTTTTTTCCATCTAAACCATTTTCCTGGCTTTCTTGAGTTAGCAGCAAGAAGCCAGTTTGCTTGGTGAACAGCTCTAAAAATGTGCACCGTTGACACAGGTGGGTCAGGTGACTTTATGATATGATACAACGTTCACTTCATTGCAATCTAAATTCTAAATTCTTATATCCAGTTTTCTTTGTTTGGCTTCTATAGATAAATATAGTAGTTTGGCTTAAGTGTTGAGTCATTTATAATTTATTAGGATTAACCAAACTGTTTTTTTTTTTTTTTTGAGACAGGGTCTGGCATTGTAGTTCAGGCTGGCCCTGAGCTCAGCCTCGAACTCACAGCATCCTCCTGCCTGTGCCTTCTGGGTGCTGGGATTATAGGCGTGAATCACTATGCCCAGAATTGTTGTATGTGGTCACCTGGGATTAAACTCAGGACCTTGCACTTGCCAGGCAGGTGTGGAACCATTGAGCTAAATCTCCAGCCCTAATTTATTAGGATTAAAAGACTGTAAGGTCACGGGTAGAGGATGTAGCTCAGTGGTACTGCAACTACCAGGCAAAGCGCAAGGTCCTGAGTTCCATCCCCAGTGGAGAGAGGCTTTAAAGTCTATCAAATCTAAGCCTCCAGCTTATATAATATTTGAAATTTGTAAGACTACAAAAGTTAGAGAATTAAGAGGGGAAAGAAGCCAAAGAAGCCTGGCGTCGATAATGACAGCATAGCCAGGCATGGTGGTACATGCCTGTCATCCCATGACTTAGGAGGCTGAGGCAGGAGGATTACTGAGTTTAAGGCCAGCCTGGGCTACAAAGCAGAACCTTGTCTCAGAAAAACAAACCAAGACAAAACAAAAGCTGAAGAAGACTTTCTGAAGGTAGGCAGTGGGAATTAAGTAAGTAGAACTGAGCAAGGGTGGGAATATAAACAAATATTTTTAAAATGCTATTGCAAAAAGAGCACATAAAACAATCTTTGCCTTCAAACTGTAGTCTAACACACCATTACCTGGTCAAAGAATAGTACTGGAGACACAGATGGACCTGGACCATGTGGGGCAGGTCAAAGGCCTGGGCACAGTGAGGAGAGGGCATGTGAATGTGCATCTGTGAACACACACGTCTGCGCGTGCACACATATGTGACAGCCAGGTCACAGGACGTGGAGGACACAGCACAGGACAGCCTAGAGCAGGCTGACGCTCACCTGAGACCATATAGGAGCCGCTGCCGCATCAACCAGAGGAGCCCCGACGGTGGAGTACAGGAGCCTCCAGAGGCAAGTGGGGCTCTGGAGCTGGCACCCCCCAGGACAGAGGCAGAGAATCTCGGCTTTGTCCCCGCAGTGGACCGAATCACAGAGTGAAAAGGAAACCAGCAGATGGCAGGAACCATCACAACCTGGGTCTGGAGGAACCGACATCCCCGCGGGGAGGGACGGAGGGGAACTCAGCCTGCCACATTCTCAAGATGTGCTGAATTCTGGCACTGAGTGAGCTAGGTGTGGCAGGCGCAGCCATTCCCAAATTCGTGTCTCTGTCCTTGTCCCCAAGACCTGTGACGGTGGCATCTTACATGGTAAATTGGAGGCTGTGGACCCCGGTGATCCGGGTGGCCCCCACACAATCCCAAGTCCTTGCCAAAACGCTGTAGTGGATGCTTGCCTGGCACACACCGGCCCCTTGGGCACTGCCTGACATTGCCAAGAAAAAGTTCTAGAACAAAGTGTTTCTTTACAGGAAACACAGGCAATAGGAGTGGCGGCCAACAATACCAGAGGGACACAGATGCCAGGATACAGGAAACCCAGGGCCAGAGACCCAACTTCCTTACCAGATAAATGGCAAGGTGGAGAAAAGAGAAATGAGTGAGCAAAAGTACAGATCAGGAGAGGAAATAAGCAGCTAGAAAATAAAGTTAGCTGAAATCTGGGTCAAGACACCTAAAATCGTTTTAAGAAAGAAGCCACGAACAAGAAATAAGAAAGGACCATTAAAAAGAAAGAAAGAACTATTAGAGCTGCTAAAGGAGAGGTTTCAATTTTAAAGTAACTTAGGAAAATGATAAAGAAAAAAAGCTGGGCACCAAGGACTGGGAGAAACATGAAGTATAGTAAGTTCCTATACTATAAAGAAACATATCCGAGCCAGGCCTGATGCTGTACACCTTAGGAGGCCGAGGCAGGAGCATCTTGGCAAGTTCAAGGTCAGCCTGGACTCACTGCAAGACCTTATGTCAAAAGACACCAAAGAAACTAATTAAATGAAATAAATCCACATGGGCCCTACGGCTTTACTTCCCGCTGGAGGGATGAGGTACAAGCTACTCCAGGTAGCTCATGTCCGCCATCAGCGCCTCACTTCCCGGCTGTTGTCCAGCTGTCCTTCACTCTTGCAAAGACACAAGCTCACTGAGCCGTCACGATGACAAACGGCTCACAGAAAACAGACAGACAGTCACCAGTTACTCACAAAACTCCTTCGCCTCTCTGTTCTCCGATCACTACTTGCACCACCATTTTGTATCGGTCAAATCCCAACTCTACAAAGAAAAACAAGATAGTTTGCTATAAGTAAATACGTAGTAAAATTACTTCTGGAAAGCAAATGTGTCTAGAATAGACGTCCAGATGTGGGGATGTAGCTCAGTGACACTGCGGCTGCCTAGCAAGCACACAAAGTCCTGAGTCCGACTGTCCCCCCCACCCAAAAAAGAGAGATGTATAGAATAGACTTACAAGGTGTGATTAAAGACTACAATTTGGGCCGGGGATTTAGCTCAGTGGTTCTGGCATCAAGGACAAGGTCCCAAATTTGATCCCTGGTACCACACACCACATACCTCGGTGACTCACGTCTATAATCCCAGCACTCAGGAGGCAGAGGCAGGAGGACTGCTGTGAGTTCAAGGCCAGCCGGGGCTAAGCAGTGAGCTCAGAGCCAGCCTGAACTACAAAATGAGACTTTGTCTCAAGACAATAACAGCAACATTGAGTTCAGCAGCTGCTGAGATAGAACAAGAGCAAGGGCTGAGGATTTGGTTGGAGAGATGGACAAGGACAGCCTGGGAGGCAGGGCACTGAGTGTCAGGTGTCACTCAATGACATTCTGGTGTCAGGCTAAGAAACTAATAAGCTGGTGAAAGGAAGAAGCCAACAAGATAGGAGAAAAGACTCCCGCTTTCCCCATATATTTTGTTTTGCTTTGAGACAGTCTTACTATGGAGTTCAGGCTGGTCCAGCACTTGCAGTGATCCTCCTCCTGCCTCAGCCTCAGCACCAGGATGAGGTGTGTACCACCACACCTGGCTCCAAGAAACAACTTGGACAGCATCTTCCTACAAGAATCTATTGCGCGTCTTTACTCCTTCATCCCTTCTGCAAAAACCTGTGAGTCACCAAGTAACTACAGAAGATAAACATTGAAGAGAAGTTTGTCTTTAACGGAGCCCAGTTTGTCTCACCCCTGAGTGTGTGGAGGGGTAAATCCCTCGCAGTCATTTCCACTTTACCTTTTAACTTATCCTTGATGGTCTCGGACAGGCGCTTGGTGAGCTGTGGCGTTTCCTCGGCGGAGTACTCGGCGCCGGCCAGCTGGTCCTTGAGCAGCTCGTGGATGCAGTCTTTGACGACGGAGGGCCGGAACCTGGAACAACCGGGACGTCTCACCCGAAACTCAAAACCCCACTTGCCTTCCCGCCTCGGCGTCCCGTGGTCATTGGGGCAACTGCGCAAGACCCTGTCTCAAACTTGCGAAGTAAAGGGGCCTGGGGCTAAGCCGCCGAGGGGGCTCTGGGTTCAAAGCCCGGGGCAAGCCCTCCTCCCGGGCTGCGCCCGGCCTCCCGCCACCCACTCCCCGCACCCCCGCACCGCAGCCGGCCCGCTCCTGTCCCCACACTCTGGCCTGACTCCCGTTTCAAATACTCCCGCCGGAAATAAATACATGAAAAATATTCTTTATCGCTGGTCTCTGAGATGCTAACGGCTGCTCTTGACACCCCTTCGCGGGAGCTGGTGTAGATACAGCCGGGGAGGGGCAATACTCTGCTAGGATATGTTTCCTGCTTAGCAGATACAATTATTTTTCAGAATTAAATTTGAAAAATTGCAGTACAACACTGTGGGCAGAGCTTTTCCCAGAGTCATTCAATCAGTCTTACTTTTTTTTTTTTTCTTGCTTGTTTGTTTTGTTTTAAACTGGAGTTTAAATTTCCATTTGGCAATTTGTTATCACTTGCGGTGTCACTGTTGTGGTGGAGTGTTAGCGACTAAACCAAGGATCTTGAAGATCCTCAACCCCCAAATCTTGAAAAATTGAGGATGATTCTAAAGTTCATCTCAGGCTGAACAGCTAAAAAAGTGAAGAAAGTACTCTTAAAAAGTAATGAGAGACCTGTGATCCCATCACTCGAGAGGCTGAAGCAGGCATGGCACCACTGAGCTAAATCCCTAGCCCTTTCCTTAAACTTTAAATTCTCAGTAAAATGTTGAGGTTTTCTTCATACATCTTACACATGAGATTACAGGAGCAGGGCCTGGTGGCACACACCAGTAATTCCAGCACTTGGGAGGCTGAGGCAGGAGGAATGCTGAGTTCAAGGCCAGGCTTATCTACATAATGAGATAAGTTTTTTGTCTCAAAAAACTCAAAACAAAACAAGAGCATTCCTACATGCACCTATTTGTCAGTCGCATTCTGCACTGTTTCAAAGCAGAAATGTGGCATAGTTGCACCTTCTGCATCTAGGACCTTTTTACTACCCCCTTCCCTGGTACTGGGAAGTGAACTAGGGGTGCTCTACTACACCCGAGCTACATCCCCAGCCCCTCTTATTTTTTTGAGACAGGTCTCGCTAAATTGCCCAGGCGAGGCTCAAAGTTGCTTCCTGCCTCCTTCCTGCCTCAGCCTCCTGGAAGGCAGGGATTACAGTAGTACTCAACCAGGTCAAGGGCCAGAAGCTAGTGCATTCTGGCCTAGGTGTGTGCACAGCACTCCTGGAAACAAGGCTGAAAGGCGTCCAGTGCCAGCCACTGGATTTCTGCCTTGATCCTATCCTATCCTTTCCTTCCCTCCACTGCAGAAGAGCCAGCCGAAGGCTCTGTCGCGACCTGACTGAGCACCTATGATACGGTCCTCTGCTGCCCCCTGGCTCCAAAGCAGAGTCTCAGCGTTGGAACACAGGCCCCGCCCCGCAGGTCCCTTGCTCCTCTCTGGCGCTCAGGCTACAGAAAGAGTTGCGCTTATTCAACCCCTCACTCCCGTGCCATATCCCATGTGCTGCCCACCTTTGCTGGAAAATGGGCCTCAGAATATAGGTGTTCTCCGGGTCTCCTGAGTTCTTCTCTGTGTCAGGCAACCCATCGGCCCCGGGTACGGATGGGGCTGCAGGGGTCATACTTGCGGAGGCGGCCATGGCCAAGGATCCTGGACCTGCGTATCTCGCACTGAAGGCCTGCCGGGGCAGCTAAGGCCAGCAGCTGCGAGACCGTCGTCAGGGCGACAAGGCCATCCTTGGCTGTCACGTGACGCCAAGGCGCGCTCCCCAGCAGCGGCCCTCGGCTGCGCATGCGCACGGTTGAAGTCCGGAACTGGGAAAGGTAGGTGTGCCGGCTGCTAGGAGGTGAGTGTGCACCGGAACCCAAAACAGTGGGACTGCTGCAAAAGGCGGGCTCCTCAAAACGTTAAGCTGTCTCCTCACCATTTTATTTACCAGATCTGACACTTGCAACTTCTAGCTCTTCTCAAAATTAGAATGATCATGAAAGTATTATAGGTAGAAAGCTAGTTAAGACATGTGTTTAGGACTGGCACTCAAAAAACTTGCAAGAAAGGAGACCCTTACCGAAGGTCAGCGCCATCAACCAAACTACCCTCCCAGATAACGGTAACTGATAGGTCTCAGTCTTCCTCCTGGGATGGAGTGTCAACATCTTGATCCACTCTCCCAAGAATGCAGTGATTGCAAATCCCCCAGGGTGAAGGGCCAGGACTTTAACCCATCTGGAAAAGTCTCCTGACTAAAAAACCCTGAATGTTTGCTAGGTGACTTGATTCCTCATTGGACCCCATTTGATCAGTATTGCTTAAGCAGTTATACTTGTAATCCTATTGGTTAACTATGATTTGCCCATTTCTTTTAAATCTTATTGGAAGCCCCCATTTTGAGCCCGCCTCACCTCGCGGTTTTGCTCGACAAAAACCCTCTGAAAAGTGAGGTGAGTGGGTTACCCACCTTTCCGGGATCCCCTGTCTGCCTCTTAGGCAGAAGCTTTCTCAATAAACTTTTCCTACTCAAACCTCTGTCATTCCTAATATTCATCTTTCAGTTTTTGAGAACACAAACTCGTTTCAGGTTGGGAGTTAGGCCTTGCTTCCCTGTATCAAAAGGACAACATTTTGAATTGATTCAGGACATCAAGGCAGCTACAGCAGCACAATTAAAGATCCTCAGGAAAGAGGACTCTGGAGGCAGGGAGTGGCAAGAACAGCGGGATGTGTGTTGAAGCAAGAGGGATGTCTTGACAGGGTTCATGATAGTGCGTCTAGTGATAATCTTTTTTTTTATATTTTATTTTTAATTTTTTTTTTTTGAGGCAGGGTCTCGCTTTGTGGTTCAGGCTGGCCCTGAGCTCAGCCTCAAACTCACATCACAGCAATCCTCCTGTCTCTGCCTCCCAAGTGCTGGGATTACAGGCGTGAGCCACCACGCCCGGCACTGTGGTATGTGGTACTGGTTGCTCCTGGGCATGAGTCTCCATGCCCAGTATTGTTATATGGTTACCAGGGATCGAACCCAGGTCCTTGTGCTTGCAAGACAGGCGCCGGAACCACTGAGCTATATCCCCAGCCCCCTACCGTGTTTTTTGATCACATCTGTATCTGTCCAGTTTACCAAGCTCTTGAACGTGCCCAGTAGCCCTGAGCGCAGAACAGCCTGACATGGACCTGAGGAATGCAGACAGAAGCCTGACTACACAGCTGTGAGCTGCAACGCCCGGCTCTGGTCAGTGGGTCTTCACACTGGCTTGCAGACCAAACTGGCCTTCTTTCTGTTTGTTTGTTGGTTGGTTTTGACTTGTGAGCCAAGAACAAGATTTTTTTTTCAAGATCTTGCTATGTAGTTCAGGATGACCTTTAACTCACTGGGCAGCCCAGACTGGTGTCAAACTGTCACCAATCCAGCTCCCTCAGCATCCTGAGTGCTGAGAAGACAGGCATGCACTCCTGAGCCTGGCAAGGATAGGATTTATACTGAATGATCAGAAAAATTAAAGGAAAAATGGATACTTTGTAGCACATGAAAATTATAGCAATATGTAAGGCTTGGTTAGAACAAATCTGTGTTCATTTACATCCTGTCCATGGCTGCTTGGTCCCGTGTAGGCACCGATGAGTGTTTGCCACAGAGGCCAGATGGCCCACAAAGCCCCAGATAGAATCTGGCTCCCTCGGGGAGAAGTGTGCCAGCCCCGCACTGACCCATCCTCCTCAGCTTGCAGCTCCCCAGCTGGCCAGCTACGCCCCACCCCCCACCCCCGCAGTGAACTGTCAGGAAAGAACAGCCTTAGCTGCATCCCCTTCTTGTGTGCACTCTGGGCCTTTGTTCTTAGAAGCCTGGTAGGTCCTGTCCTCTACCAGCTGTGAAAACTAAGAACACTGCCAGGCTGCTAGCACACACCTGTACTCCCAGCACTTGGGAGGCTGAGCCGGGAGGCTCCAATTCCTGGTCAGGAATTCAAGGCCAATCTAGGTTATATAGTGAGACTCCGTCTCAAAAACCAAACAAAAAGTGCTGAGGATTTAGCTCAGTGGTTCATCTGCCTGGCAAATACAACCTCCTGAGTTTGATCCCTGGTAACCACATACCACAATGCCAGGCGTGGTCACTCACACCTGTCATCCCAACACTCAGTAACCACATACCACAGTGCTGGGCGTGGTGGCTCAACCC
>PVIR01034222.1:0-17329 GCA_004026965.1 Petromus typicus
AGCTCAGAGCACTTCATGTGTCCCACGTGCGCTGTAATTTTGGTACCACTGAGCTGTCACCTCAGCCCTAACCTTCCTCTTCAGGTTAGTCTGAGGTTTTATTGTAATTAGCACAGCAACAGGCACACTGAGACACACATTGCTTTATCCCTGTTTTCTTGTTTTATTTGATGAGATTTCTAGGGGGATCAATGATCATGTCAAAGTGTTATGCTGGGGTTAGAGCTCAGGGGTAGAACACTTGCCTAGTACTCAGCAGGCCTGAGTTTAATCCCCTGGTGCCATCTAAATAAATAAATGAGATGGAGAGAAAGAGAGAGAACAAAATTTATGGCTGGCACAGTGGCAGGTGCTACAAGGGAAGCTGAGGCAGGAGGGAAGGCTTGAGCAATGTGATAACATCCATTTAACATAAAAAAGTTAAAACTTGGAAACATTACCGGTAGATCGTATAAAAACATTCTCCCAAAGTGTTTGCTGTCACTTGAGGCCAACCCACATGATAGGAGAGCGTGAAACTGTTGCCCAGGGTCAACACTGCCTGAGTTAGGCCTGGCTTCTTCCAGCCTTGTGGCTACTCGAGCAGAAACTGGTTATTTAAAAACCTACCCCAACACTGCCTTTTCTCCTCCTACCCCCTTGCTACCTGATGTGGGTCTTTCTTGCTTTAGGAACTCTGCAGAAGCCCATCACCAAGTGGCTATAAGGGTGTGAGGCTTTCTCTCCTGTGCCCGCTGCCAGCATCCCCCCCTCCTTTGTTTTGTGGGGCTCAGAGAACTCTGTGTGCCTCGGAGGAGGACACCTCTCCTCCCTGGCTGTCCGGCAAACAGGCTAGCCGGGCCATTGTGTGCCAGGGCTTTAAAAATGTTGACGAAATGGTGTATCCTGGTTTTTTTGGTTGCTGTGTTTCCTGAGTTGCCTTTCTCCTTCCCTCTGTAGGAGTTCAAGTGGAGCCGGAAGACAAAGGAGAAAGACAGGCTAAATTGTACCATGAACATGGCTATGCTACTGTGTTATACTCATTACTCATAAGTTCTTCTTTATAATGTGTTATTTTCCAAGTGGTTTTTGGGTTTGCATAGAAACAGGTATTTCTGCCCTCCTAACTCTGACCTTGCACTCCAGCTGACATGCCCATTACAGTCAAGGCAATGTTTAGGGCTGCGGTTGTAACTCCAGGGTTGAGTGTATGCTTAGCATGCAGGAGGCCGGAGGTTCAATCCCTACCATTAAACAAACAAACATAAAACTAAACCAAAACAAACCTTTTTAATTTGTTAAGTAAAATTCATATCTTGTGGGTACTTCAATTTATATTTCTTTATTATCATTGAGATCAAACCTCCATACATTTGTTTCTACTTTGTGGAAGTTGTTTTCATTTTAACTGTTTGGTTAAGTTTTTTCTCATTGCTTCATAGTATGTAAGTGTGAGATTTAAAAATATTAGGTATATAAGCCTTGAATTGTCATGTTAGAAATAGTCCTTTTTTTATTATAATGCGTACAAAAATTCTGAAACATTTTCATGAAGCACTATGTTCATGGACAGTAATAGTGAATATTTTTAATATATTTGTATTCTTAAAGTAGTTTGTAATGCAACAGAATTTCAAATTCTAAAAAGGTTATATAGGTTAACTTTCCTCTAAAATTTAAATGAAAGAGGAAAAGACTAATAATACCTAAAATGTACATAAAGAAAAAAGTAGTATACAGGAAGCTTTGCCTTCCAGATAATAAGATTTATCATAAGATTGTAGTAATTAACATCATGTAGTTTTGGGATTAGGACAGAATATCAGGTGGGAAAGGAATAAATTGCATAAGTGCTGCCAGGTTAATTGGTTACTTATGTGCAGATAAAGGAATTGTCATTCTACCTTGACCATATGCAAACACAGATTCTGTGAGGATTGTAGGCCAATCTGTGAAAAAAAAAAAAAACTTGGATCCTTTTAGACATCATATGATGTTATCTTTCTGATCAAGGGATAGTAAAGATTTATAAACCGAGACCCATCAAGCATGAACCATAAGGAAAAGACTGATCAATTTGACTTTATTGGAATTAATAATGCTGTCTGTCAAAAGGTATCATTAAGATTAGAGAGGCCACAAACTGACAGATGATATTTTCCACTTCTATAATTTAGAACGGACCGGTTTGCAGAGTAAGCAAAGAATGGAGAAGAGAATTCTGGGTGTGGTGATACATGGCTGTCACCTCAGCACTTAGGGTCTGAGTTAAAAGGTTTACACTGAGTTCAAAGCCAGTCTGAACTACATAGCAAGGCCCTGTCTCAAAAACAAAACAAAACAAAACAAAACTAAACAACAAAAAACATAGAAAAGAAATATGATACTGACAGAACCTGACAGAAAAATAGGCAAAAGATGGAAATTCTCAGTATTTGTTTGGGGGAGGAAGAAGGTTATTCTGACAGTTAAATCCTAAATAGCTTAGTTTTCTGTCCTTTTGGCATATTATCTTTAGAACCCTTCCTTCCTTATAGTCTCAATTAGATGGTCTATACTCTGCATTCTCTACGGCCAGTTTGAATCAGTCATTTTTCCAAAGAATCCTAGTTTCTTTAGGGGAAGAACCATATTTGAAACCAAGTTCTCATACATGGTAGGTACAATTATTACTTTTGGGCATTGCTGCAGTCATTACCTTCCTGTGGACAGAACCTAGGGAATATAAGTACCCACATATAAATTTTCTGCTATGTTCATTTTTCTATACATATATAAATAACTCTGAAAATTGTCACAGTGAAACCCTTTCCAACCTATCAGCACAAAAGTCAATCTCACTTCCTTCCTGAATCTCCCTATCTTTAATACACTTACTTATCTGGCCCATTTCCTTATGTGCACCAGTCTCCCTTTGTCCCTCGGTCACTCCTCTCTTCTTATAACAATGACCTGTTTTTCTCACTCGGCTCCATCATCTCCTGCAGGGCTACCTTTGCTGGATGCCAGCACACATGCACCTTTTCATCTCACCAGACAGCAACATGCTGGGTCAGGCCATCTTCACGCCGGTGTCCTCCTCTCCAGTCACTGTCTATATCTTTTCTACCTTTTTCCCATGTGAGATGCATCTCGCCTCACTCTGGTCCAACATGGCTCCTCCTCCCCTGCTGCAAATGCCTAATAATCTCCTGGATGGCTTGTGATTGAGCTTTCTGGAAAAGAAGAGAGGAGGAAGGAAAAGAGGAAGAAAGAAACAGAACTCCAGATCTATCTGGTTTCATTTTTACTGTCATCAGTTTCATCCACGGGAATGTGGTATGGCTTAAAGATCATTTCACTGATATTGGGGAGGAGTATGTATAGAAGAGCACTTGCCTAGCAGGTACAAGGCTCTGTGATGTGTCCCCAGAGGGTGAAATAAATATACATGATGTTATGTCAATGAAACCATAATTTATTAAATAATTCTTCTTCTTCTCATTTAAATATGTTGGGATAATAACATCCAGTGTTGAAATGGATGACTTTCCTTTTATGTTTTTTTATTAGTATATGTTCAATGTATGTGAAGTTTACATTCGTCTTACAGAGTAGGTGATGTACATGATGCATCCTGATTCTCTTTTTATGCGGCCCTAGCAGTATGAAAACTAATTTGTTGAGGCGTTCATCTACAACTGCAGAAAAATAAACTTTATTTTTTTTTAACAAGGCTAAATTTTTCTTCTAAGAAGAAAGTATGTAATACCCAATTTAGGAAAATTTAAAAATAAATAGCGCAAGCTATTCACTAAATTGTGAAACCTCAGAACGAATAAATGTAATTGTGTCTAGGCTCTGTGACTGCAATCCATTAGTTGTGCATGAAGGCTTGTTCTCTAATACACATCTGTTTCTACCTAGAAAAATAAACAGAAAACTGCTTTTTTTTTTTTTTTTTCTTTTTAAACCCCTGGCTCCACTTCTTTGCATTCTGTCAAATAAAATTAAACATAAGAAACCAAAAAATCTCCAAAGAAAGCATGGATTTATGGGCTCATGCTTACTCCTTTGCTATGTAAGAAGACTGCCTACTGAGTTTTTAAGAGGTTTTTTTTTTTTTTTAAGTTGAACATCACTAAATTATTTAGTGCTGTTATTTTGTCAGTCTTGCCTTGACCAAAAGACTCTTTCTCCTCAGTTTTTCTACACCAATTTTCAATTGAGCAGAAAACCTCACAATTTTCAGTCTCTGGGAACACAAAGAAATAGAATGTTCCCATTACATTTCTTCTCTATTACATTACTCTAGACTCACTGTGGACTCCTGGGACGCATATCATGATTCTCTGAGGTCTACTTTATTCCCTAAGCACATAATGGCCATGAAATTGACAGAAATCTCCTGGGATTATCTCCTTCCTGTCTGACAAAATGTTTTGAAGTATCTTGTATTTTGTTACAATAGAGAAGTAAATGTTTTGAAATTTCAGCCTGGAGATGCTAGCAAATATGATTCTTTTAGCTTAGCTTGTCTTGTATTTTTTTTCCTTTAGAACTGTTTTACTAAAAGTAAAGAATATTTGATGACAATTGTCTTACAGTGTACTGAGTGCACTCATTTAAATGTATTCTTGGGTTAATTAAATACCAAAAAAAAAATATAGTTAACAGATTGGCTTCTCTTTTTTAGTACTGAGGATCGAACTCAGGCCCTTATGCTTCCAAGGTAGGTGCAGTATCATTTGAGCTAAATCCCCTACCCCAGCAGATTGTCCTCATGTGATATTTGGGGCATCTATCTTAAATGAGTTGTTAAATTCATTTACATAGTAATTAACTTATTGTTATTTTCTGGTAAATATTGGAGTTTTATAAATCCTTTCTGGAACTTCTTGGCTTTGTCATGAGCTTCTCAAGTGATCAATTTCCAAGAAACAAATTTCAGGGTCATTTCTTTCCTGTTACCTACAAACTCAAAATTGAAAAAAAAAAAAAAAAAAAGAAGGCCAAAAATCTCAATTATGACAGGATTGAATCAGAATTTTGCTTGTCAGCAGCACTGGGGGTGGAACCCAGGGCCCCACACATGTTAGACAAGTATTCTAGTACTGAACTACATTCTCAGACTCAAATAGGCATGCTTAGCCAGGCATTCAGATAAACAGGAGTCTGTGATATTAGTTTAAAAAGTATCTGTAGAAAAGTACCTCTGTCAGGAGCAAAGTTCAATATTTTATCCTTTGCTTGTGATGAATGACAACTAGAGAAAATATGAATTGAATTTTAAACAACCCATAATTTTTAATTCATTATCCCTTAATGATAATAGTTAAAATACCATCATGTGTTTGTCAAAACTGAGAAGCTACTGTGGTTACAGCTCAATAGTGGAACATTTTTCAAGGATGTGTGAGGCTCTGAGTTCAATTTCCTGAAAACAAAACAAAATTAAATTTAAAATTAAGCCAACATTAACACATTATTCTGAATTAAACTTCAGGCGCCATTCTGATTTTACTGCTTTTTCCCTACTAACTTCTTTCTATTGTTGCAGGATCCACTTGGTTACACCACCTTATGCTAAGTCGTCATGTCTCTTACGCGCCCCTGGGTGGCAGTTTCTTAATTTGTCCTTATTTCTCACAAGTTTGGAGGTTTGACTGTGTTGTCAGGTGTTTTGCAGAAAAATCCCCTAAATTTGGTGCATCTGGTGTTTTTCTTTTGATTGGATTGATAGCACAGATTTGTGGAAGGAAGTGTCTTTCTCATCACTTCATATCAAGAGGACACACACTCAACATGACTAGGCCTGGCGATGCTCACCTTATCAGCCGTTGCTCGTAAAGTTACTTCTTTTCCAGTTTTGAACTCTTCACACTGACTGTGATGCAATTTACTGACTCTCCCTTACCCAAGGGTCATGTGGGGAATCAGTGTTTGCCTCCTAGAAGGGGAAAATTTACGTATATGATTTAGAATTTATTTTCTCCTTCCTTACTTCTTTATATAAGTAATAATTTTGTGGATATCTATTTTACACTTTGGATTATAATCCAGGGCTATGCTACTTATTTTATTTCTCAGGTTGTTCTAGCTTTGGCCATTGGAAGTTCTTTCTGCTTGGCTTCTGTATACCTTTGATAAATTTTGAGGTTTTTTGCTAGTGTACGAAGCCCTGGATTCATTGTATATCTGTCTTTTCCCAGCCCCAGAATCATCTATGAAAAGTTTTGCTTTCTTTCACTGGAGAATGGCTTTCAGAGGAACTTGTATAATGGATTACAGCCTAGGTGATATGGGCAGGTAGATCTCAAGACAGTTTTCACAGTAGTGATTCCCCAGTGCTATGACCCACAATCTGAGCATTTCTCAGGAAGCTGCCCTCCTGGGGAGCTTTATAAAAATTTCACCAGAGGCATTTAAGTGAATTATAGGATTAAAGAACAGCAATCAGATGATATCATCTTAGAAATTTTCATTAGTGTGAGCAGGTTTTATCAAACTGACAGCTTATTAAATCTCTGATTCATACCTGAGTGGTGTTGCAATAAAATTCAGTGGACTTTGAAAACAGCTTGCATCGAATTTGCTGAAATTCAAGCAAACAGGAGAAAAATATAAAAATAATAGCTTATGCTTCAAGAGGGTTTTTTTGTTGTTGTTGTTGTTAATGCAAAAACCAAGTTTTTCCTCCTAGATTGATAATTACTATATGATTCATGAAGATGTCTCAGTGATATCTAGTTATATCTTTAAAATGTGCAGGCAGAAAGTCACTGCAGGGGCTCGGGATTTAGCCCAGAGACAGCCTATGCTGTCAGCCCAATGGCCAGAGTTCAACCCCCAGGACTGCAAGGAGGAAACAAACAAGAAAAGAAAAAGGGGGAAAAAAGTCACTGCAGAGTATTAAGATATATAGTGCAGTGTATCTCCTTTCTAGGGAGATAAATTATACAGACAGACACGTTGAAAGACATATATTAATATGGATAGCTGAAAGACAAGTATTAATAAAGAGCCTTGGGAGTTGTAAGGTAAATAAATTCAGTGGCTATGGCAACAGGACTCTGAGGAGACCTGAGAAGGCTGTATCTTGGGAGGTACCAAGGACTTATGATTCTGGGTGATGTTTAGACATCTGAGAAGATTGGTTCATCTCTCTGTTATAAGAGGAACATGTCTATTTGTCAGAGAGCAAACGAGGTTTAGTTCATGGAGCACGAAGTCCAGAGAGGTGGGAAAGTCAAACAGTAGGATTGTGAGTAAGAGGCAATACTTTGGTGAAATATATTTGCTCAGTAACTCTTGGCTTTCAGCTGCTTATATAGTTGATTTTAAAGAAATGTCATTCACATTCAGGCTACAAAGTAACTTAGAACAAACTGGAACCAAGGCCTAGAAAGAATAAAAGTACATGAGGAGAAATATTTGGCCTTAGGGAATTGCAGCAGGGGTATTTTATCCAGCTAGCTAGAAATCTCAAAAAAGAATAAGTATTGTGGGTATTGGCAGAGATCTCTGTGTTAGTTTTCTACCACACCTTCAGAATTACAGGTTTTTTCCCTTAGTGTTGTAGTGTTCTGATGATTCATTTGGCATTCTCATTTATTTGTTTTGTTGTGGTAAGATGTGCATAACAAAATTTATTATTTTAATTGTTTTCAGTGTGTGGTTCAGTGGCCTTGAGTATATTCACATCATTTTGCCATCTTTGCTACTATTTGTCTTCAGTACTTGTTGTTCACCTCATCCTGGAACACTGTGCCCATTGTCTTGTTACTTTCAGTCTGTTTCCCATCACTGAGACAAAATACCTGACACCCACAATTTGAAAGACTCACATGAGGTTTCAATCCAGAGTCTGCTGGCTTCAAAGCAGGAAGGCCATGACAGAAGGGTCTGGCAAGGGACAACTGCTCACGTTATGGAGGCCAGGAAGCTGAGGAAGAAGAGAGCAGCCTGGGATAAGAATGTATTTTTTCACATCACACTCCTAGGAGCTACCTCCACCCAGGCTCTGCTTCCTAACAGCATCACTTATTACACCCCATAATGCACTCACCGTGTACAAACTCATCTGTGAACACGTGAGGCTTTTTTATTCTAGATGTAAACCACAACACACATTTCCTCTCTCCACAGGCCTGGGTCACAACTATTTTACTTCCCGTTTTTGTGACTTTGATGACTCTAAGTTCTGGGTGCATCACACTGTAGCTTTTCCTTTGTGGAAGGTTTGTTTTACTTACTGTAATGTCCTCAAAGGTCATCCATGTTGTGGTATTCTGCTTATATTCCTAAATTAGCTGCATCAAATTATACTGAGTTTTTTCCCTTTCGTATGACAATTTCATATGCTGGGGTGAATGGCAGGACACCCAAGACAACAATGAAGAGGAAGAGTGTGTTTCAGAGTTAGTAGGAAAGGTGAGATACTGAGGTATCCAAAGCAGAAGCCGTAGCCCTTAGCTACTAGAGGCGGAGTTGGAGACTGAAAACTTGCCATCACCCTAGGAACACAGGAAATAAGGACCAAGCCACAAGGCTGAGGCCAAGAGTATGAGGCTGGGATGCTGGGTGAGGGGAGCAGACGTCAGATAGGAGGGCCCTGTTGATCTTGTAAGCTCCAGTGTAGGAGTGGATGGGGGGAGTTTTACAGACCTAGAAAAGTGGAAGGAAGACTCAAGAGACTACTTGATTTAAATGCTAAAGAGGTGAGTTGTTGATCTAGGAACATTTTTAAAATTTATTTTATTGGTACATTTTGTATATAATATACATTATGATCATATTCAACATGGAGGGTTTGTACCTGTATTTGACACATCTTGATTCTCAGTTTTTTCCCATTCTTCTGCCTTCCCTACAACCCCACTCCCTATATACATAAACTTTGTTTCCATTTATTTGTTTTTGTCATCAAATTTTTTCTTTTCCTTTTTTACATTCTCCTACCTCCCCTTTTCCTTTCCCTTTTGAACATTTTGTTCTTATTTCGCATTATCTATCACACATTTTGGAACATATAGCTTCATTTTATCATACTAAAGAAATACCATATTTACACATCTGTGTCCTATTTATTTCACTTATGACTACGTCCTCAAGGTACATCCATTGAGTATGACTCTAATTTATCATTCTAATGGCTAAGTAGTACTCTATTTTATAAAAAAGCCATATCTTCTTTATCCAGTCTCCTATTCATGGGTATCTGGGCTGTTTCCAAGATTTAGCTATTACAAACTGAAGTGCTATAAACATGGGTGCAAGAATGTCTTTGGGATATGATGTCTTAAATTCTTTTTTTTTTTTTTTTTGAGATAGGGTCTCGCTTTGTGGTTCAGGCTGGCCCTGAGCTCAGCCTCCAACTCACATCACAACCCTCCTGCCTCTGCCTCCCGAGTGCTGGGATTACAGGCGTGAGCCACCACGCCCGGCACTGTGGTATGTGATGCTGATTGCTGCTGGGTTGAGTCTCCACGCCCAGTATGGCATGTGGTTACCGGGGATCGAACCCGGGTCCTTGCGCTTGCGAGACAGGCGCCGGAACCACTGAGCTAAATCCCCAGGCCTTAAATTCTTTTGTGTATATACCAAGCAGGGAAATAGCAGGGTTGAATGGGACCTCTACTCCTGGTTTTTTGAGGACTCTCCACACTGATCACCATGGTGGCTGCATTTTAGACAGGTAGAGAAGACTGGGGTAATGATTTACTCCGAGTAGCTGGTAGCAGACAGAGAGGGAAGTGAAAACTGCCAGGTGCTTTTGGGACTAACTAGGCCAATTTGGCTGGAGCCCAGGGCTTGCATGGAATGCGGAAGGAGATAAGAGCAGGTGAATGAAGTCAGTTTATAAAGCGTAATACTAAGAGATAATTGATTAAGATGATTTAAAGCAATGGGCATCACCAGAAAACAGGCCACCTTCATCTTTCCTTTGACATTACCTTAATTAGAAGATAACATACTTCACTTTAGATGTTGGCACATGTCTGTATCTCCTAGAAGAGCATAAACTGCCTAAAGGCAGAAGTGTCTTATTCCAGGTAGTATCCTTTATGGCATTAAGCACAATATTTTGAACTTCTTAGCCTTTCAGGAAACATTCTTTGAATTTAAATGATTAAGAGGGTTCCTTAGGGGAAAATGGTCAAAGTAATAATCTAGAAATAATTGATGAGAATGCATAGGAGATGTGGAGGCAAGCTGACCAGTAGGGAAGGTGTTTCAAAAAGGAGTAGTCAAGTAATAAAGGCATTTATCTACTAGCCTTATAGGACAGATTCGAAGAGAAATTTAAAGACTGATTGCTCTGTTGTTATAGGCCAGATGTCTCAGTGGCAGCTGAAAGCAAAAATCAGAAAGGAAAAAAAAAAAAAAAAAGAAAAGTGAAGTAATGAATCACTGGTTACTCCCCTGCATATTTTCTCCTGTAGAATCCTGGACATGTTACCGGCCATACAGCCAACAAATGTAACTTTTTCTTCTCTGAAATCACAGAATGTGATTCCTTTGTAGAAAATACTGTCATTATTAGACAGAAAGTAAAATTAACCCAGCTGTTCTCATTTTCTTTGGGGGCTTGTCTGATGGATCAGTGGCCTTGTGGCTTTCCCCTACATATGTTTAATACTATCTGTGAACATTAAAATACAGCATTACATTTGGTAAGTTTCTCATTGCCAACAGGTGCTGGGTGGAAGGGTTCTTAGCTATACAGAAATGAGGCCTTAGCAAGAGTTAAGCCAACAAAGTTCACTCTAAGAAGTAGATTAGTCATTTGTGGAATTAAACCACGGGAGTCTGTCTGTAATAAATTGGGTCTAAAGAGTTTGGGTCAACCTCAGGCTGTATGTATTTCTCTGAAATGCTTTGGCACAAGAAAAATCACCTGAAATCTGGCTCAGGGCTCTCACTCTTTGGGGCTAAGTGCTGAGGCACCAGGCCTCCTTGAGAGCTTCTCCTCCCCCTCCTCCATGTCCACCTTCGGTGGTGTCTGGGAGCAGTTCCCCTCCAAGTGAATGGGATGCACTCTGAAGACAAGGGCTTCCTGTTGCTCTCCTGATTTGCTGAAGCTCTCTTGCTAAGGCTACGTGCCTAGCTCCTGTCCTTCTCACACCATGCAGTTCCGTGCTGCCCTAACACTGGGTGCTTTGTTGTCAGTGAAAGCACAACATTCTGTCCTGTCCCCGTCTCACAGCGGTCTCCTGTCTCCTCCTTTAGTGGCAACTTCCACTGTCTCTCCTCCACAGCTTCTCTGTTGAGACCTTAAGCTTATCTCCCTCAACCTACCTCCCACTGCTGACCCTGCTGAGATGCAAGAATCTCCTCCTTTCAAAGCTGAGATTCCTCCTTCCTTAGTGCGAGTGAATAGAGTCTCTGTCCTTTAATGGTGAGTCTAAAAGAAATAACAATAGCAGCAGCAGCTGCAGGATAACTAAAAACAGTGCTGATACCACTTTGAAATCACCCAAAGTGCCAGTTTTTCTCAAATTCATTGGAGTATACACCCCATGTCCTAGTCAAGGGGTATCTGAGTGAATTGTCAGGATCTTTAACATGATTGTAATGCAGCATGCTCACAGTTACTTCATGACGTGTGTTAACTTTAGGGGCTGATAAACGGAATGCACCTGAAGACATATTGGTGATGTGTGGAAATCTCTCACACAAAACCTGTAGCATTCTAAACAATCCAGGCACTTTGGCAGGTCTGCTTTCAGGACAGAAAAGGACATTCCCAGTGATCACAGTGATCCTCCAGCTTCCCAATCTTGGTAAAATTTCGTTTCTCCTCATCAGTTCAAGATCCAGCGTGGTCATCCTCTCATTGTGGTGGAGAGAGGTCCTGCCCAGTCTCATGCAAGTGGCCAGTGAACTTTTGAGATTAATTTTCTCCTCTCCTCTCATTTAGCTTTATTCAAATGCAGAAAAGACTTGGTTGCATTAATGTGACCATGGGAAAAACACATTTACTTTCTTTTTTTTTTCTTTTTTGAGACAGGATCTCGCTTTGTAGGTGTCAGGTATTTTATCCCGGGAATGAGATAATGACCAATATGTTAGGTAACATGAATATGAACCTGCAGACTTCTTTGTTCTCCTCTCTCCGTACTAAACTGGATTTTATCATCAGTATTTGCTTGTATTTCTATAGGTCAGTGGTCATTCTTTGGCCCTAAGTTCCTTAAGGACACAAACTCTGAATGACTTATTTTGTACACTCCACAGCATAAATCAGTGTGTTTTGTATAAAGCAGAGAGCAGTGAAATATTTATTGAGTGATTAGGCTAAGGTGTTTAGGGTAAATTCAGCAATGACTAGGGGACCCAAACGACACAATTATTCAATAATGGAAGAGAAAAAGTTTAAATCGGAACAGAGAGGTGTTTGGAAAGGAGAGAAGAGAGCAAGACTGCCAGATCTAAAAACAAAAAACAAACAAACAAACAAACAAACCAAAACCCATGATGCCTTTTGCTTTATCCACTTAACACTTTACCACAAATGTCATTTGGGGAGCATGGTTGTGTCTTTACGACTGGCCTGAGCACTGTTCCAACAGGTGTCATTTCAATGGTCAATTGTTGTATTCAGTACATTTTATACGGCTGTCATTTTTATATTTCCAGTTGTACTATCCTATAAAAATTAATGAAAGAAATATGCAAATTTTAGTCATGTATTTCAATAATTGGACAGGTAAGTGGCTATTTGGAAGCTTGGTATGGTGTTAATAATAGAGGAGATTCGAGGAGGAAGAGAATGGAAGAAACTGGAGAAATTGAAGTTTGGTGGGGAAAGGAGAATTTCTGACAACTGGGGGTGTAGGACTGGGCTTCAGGTGTAGAGTGGATATAAACGGGGCAGGACTTGCAGACTGGATGTGGAAGGTAAAATCGAACTGAAAAGAAAAGTACCTCCTTCAAGGTCTGAAATTGACTTTTTAGAGAGACAATTACAGAAAAATAACACCCAGGAAGTTAGAAAGAGACCAGGTTTGTGTAGAGAGGGAAAGGAAGGAGAAATAAAAATGAGTTCAACCTAAGTTTTTTTTGAACTTGCTAGTGGAAATGCATAGTAGATATTTAGAGATCCAGGCTTAGAGCCTGGGAGAATTTTGGAAATACCATTTTCGGAGCCTTTCAGGAAAAGTCCTGGGAAGCAGAGAGTTGAAAGATCGTGCTGAAATACATGGCACTTGACCCAGAGTAAAGACATATATATTTGTATTTGCTCATGTTGGATTTGGATCATGAAACAGAGGGGAGCCACATGTGTACAAATATGTCCTTCAACATGTTGCATGTATTGTTAATGTAAGTTCTTCAAAATGGTAATATAAGCCTGAGTATATAAAAAAATGTAATTTTGCTTTATTTTTGGTGCTGGAGATCAAATCTAGCCCTTGTGCATGCTGCCCTTGTGCTTTGTCTCTGAGCTATACTTTCAGCACTGACAAACGTTTGAGGAAAGATATGTTTAACCTGAGCTGAACATTACATGATGTTTACATGCATCTAAAGGACATATGGTGCTTCATTAATACTGTAGCGTATCTTGTTTTTATGTATCAGTTGGAAAATAAATTTAGTTTTAAAAAAATCAGCAAAATGAAAACAGCAAAATACCCTCCAAAATAAAAAAAAAAATGGGGACATGATGAAGCAAGAAAATCTCTCTCTTTTTTATTCAGTAAGTTTGTTGGTCCATTTTAGACACACACTGTGATCACATTCACCATAGGGAATTTGAACATCTTAATACATCTTGTACATGATACATCTTGGTTCTTATTTTTTACCATATCCTTTCCCCCTCCAACCCCGCCACCTCTCCCTATTTACAAGAGCTTTGTTTCCATTTTTCCTTATATTTTTCATTTTTTCTTCCCCTTCTTTCCTTTCATCTGCCCCTGTATCTAGATGCTTTTGAGCATTTTTTTTTCCTGTTTCACGGTATCTATTATACATTTTGGTCCTCATTTACATTTTTGTTTTCTTACACCAGAGAAACAATTTGGTATTTACACATATGTGTCCTATTTATTGTGCTTAAGAGCATGGTCTCAAGGTGCATGCATTTAGCTATAAATGTCTCTTTAAGTTTATCTTTCTTTATGACTGATTAGTACTCCATTTTATTAAAACAAAACAAACTCCATATCATCTTTATCCAGTCACCAGTTGATGGACATTCGGGACGTTTTCAAGATTTAGCTGTTACAAACTATGCCACTATAAACATGGTGGTGTTTATATCACTGTGGTGTGATGCATTTGTCTTTTGGAAAGATACCAGGAAGGGGAATAGCTGGGTGAAATGGAGCCTCTAATTTTACTTTTCTGAGGAATCTCCACTCTGATTTTTGCAGTGACTTCTCTAGTCCACACTCCCACCAACAGGAGAGGGAATCCCAAAGAAAGCGTCTCTCAACTCCTTCAGGGCCTTCGCAGAGCGAAGCCTTTCCAGGCTCACTGCCAGCTTTGCTCTTGTCCTAGGGAACAAAGGTCAAGGGACAAATCTGAATGTGCTGCTGCTGCTTCTTAAGTCTCCATGGACTCCTGGATAAATATACTAAAGAGTTCTAGCAAAGGACTGTGTGTGTGTGTGTGTGTGTGTGTGTGTGTGTGTGTGTGTGCGCGCGCGCGCACATGTGTGCGTGCACATAGGTGCATTCCACCAGTCCATAATTCTCCTGCAATGTATCAGGAGCTCTCAATGAATATTTAATGACAAATAAAAGCAATGAATACATGAATTTATTATGATGAATAGCCAAAGAGAGACACAGCCAGCAGCATGAAGCTAATAAAGTGGAAGTTATGAAAATCTAGAAAAATTGTTATTTTCTACAGATCTTTAGGGGTTGCAGGGAAGTCTTTCATGGACAAAGAACTCATCTTGGGAAGCCTGTTAGCTAGAGAAGGGTCTGAAGTACATTCTCCCCGCTGTCTCCCAGACTCTGCTCAGGGCGTGTTTCTCTCCACTCAGGGACAAAGTGTGTGGGCGGGGCTGGGATTTTTGTTTTCCAAGACAACACAGGAATGTCAGCAGGAAAGCAGTGTTTGTTCAGGTCACTCACTGGGAAAATGAAATCATTACATGTGTAGCAGGTTGAGATTCCTTAGTAGATTTGAATGTATTTACTACAAGATTTAAAAATGATTACATGTACACAAGTGACAGACTTTAAAATATGACAGGATAGAAGTAAAAGATCTTTCTTTCCCACTCTTCTTACAGGGGGCAGAGGAACAAAGCAGGAAGAGTTGGCTCAAAATCAGTGTAAACTGCTCATAAAACAAGAGATCCCAAAGGTGGAAAACCAAGCCCTTGGTCACCCCTCTCCTCTGTGGTCCACAGTGGGATTCTGATAATCCGAGAAGTATACGAGGGCAGAGAGTTTCCATGGGGAAGGGAAAGAACTAGAACTAAAGACCCAGAATGATAACTTCTGCCAAGACTCCAGCAAAACAGAGGAAAAGGAGGAAATCATGTTAAAATGTTTGGAGCTCCATCTTCTGGTTATGAAACAGTATAAAACTGAAATGCCATATCATGCATATATGCGCAGAAACATCATGAAAGACTATATCTTGACTGGTTGATTTTTCCTACCAAACAGACTTCAAAGTCTGGAAATTGGAAAGTCCACTCTTCATGATCCAGCTCCACTCCCTTCCCCCTCACTCTTCATTTGTGCATTTTAACACGCACATACCAGACCCTGCAGGTGAACGGTCTGGGCTGGGCTGAGGAAACTACAGACCCATTAAAGACCCTCCTCCAAAGCAGGGAGGCTTCAAGTCACGCAGCATCAAAACCAAGTTGCTCCAAGACGTCACGTTAAAAAAAAAAAAAAACATACAAATAATATTCAAACAGTTCCCTTATCCCTAAATTGTAACAACAGAAATAGCTAAACATTCCTTTGACCAATCTCAATCCTCTCTTCCTTGCAGCAGTGAGCGCAGTGGGGGCTTGTGGACACTTCTGGATATGATTTATACCAGGTTGTATGTGTAGTCAGACACAAAGAGCTCACTCAATTTTTCTTGTAAACTGGAGCAGGAACATATTGTATATGTGTGTGTTTTGCATGGTAGTGTAAGACTGAGTGTAGTTGCTTTGAGCAAATTATCTATGCTCTGGGAACCCCCTCACTGTGTCACATGTCTATCTACTTTATTCTTTTCAACAGTGACATATTATTTGATAATAACCTGTCTCTTTTAGACTTTTTGGCATGATTTCAACTATTCTATGCCTCTTATTTCTAGAGCAGAGACACTGTGTAGTTTTGTTTTTCACAGACACTGACTTTTATGCTTTGAAGTGGTAGCTCATGACAAAGAGCCCTTGTACTTCATAGTTCTTTGTCCACACTCCTCCCAATATTCCCCACACTCTACTTCTAGGGTTAATTTGGTAGCTGAGAACTTTCTTCTTTTTTCCTCCTACTACCTGTGATTGAACTGCGAGCCTTCACACTGAGCTGTGTTCCCAGACTCCACCCTTTGAAACCTGTTTGCCTTGAGATCGGGTCTTGCTAATCGCCCGGGCTGAGTTTAAACTTGTGATCATCCTTCCTCAGCCTTTCAGAGTGCGAAGACTACAGGCACAGGGCTTCACATCCAGCCTGAAATCCTGTGTTTTATTTTAACAGCACTGCCTGTGTGTTCTTCTATGTTTATTGACCATTTCATCTCTTCTTTTGGCACTTAAATTTTTTTATTTCATTCTAGTTCTTTCCCTTGCCCATATAAACGCTCTCGTCTTCCACCATTTTTGTCACACATAAGTTTTGGTTTTATCTAATTTATTGACTAGATCATTTTCTGACTTAATCTTCTGCATGGGTCTTCTCACATTTTTATTTATCTTGCTGCAATGGGGCCAGAGTTTCCCACGTGCCCCTTGAGGCTCAGTACCACTTAGGCTGTCTGCTATTACTTTATTTATTCATTGGTGCTGGGGACGGAACCCAGGGTCAAATATGTGTTAGGCAATTGTTCCACTGTTGAACTACACATTCCCAGCCTCGTTACTATTGCTTATATATCTTTGCCTCTCCTGGCTGGCAGAAGAATGTCTTCATCTCTTCCCTTGTGGAGCTGTTCAAACCTTGATTGTTGTTGCTATTTAATTCTCAGCTCCCTTTGCCCTTTGGATGGACACAGACTCTCTAGGGTCTGCTTTGACTGAGCCCCAGTTTTTATGGTGGTAACCAGCTTAGTAACACACCCTGTGCACCGACTCCCCTCTCCTGATTCCCTTCCTCATTTTTATTCCTGGGGTACTTGGGGTCCCCTTCCATTTAAAGCACTTTCCTTCAAACTGACTCAAGATCTTCTGGGA
>PVIR01034223.1:0-17478 GCA_004026965.1 Petromus typicus
TCCTTCTCCACTCTTGGTGGGCATGTAGACTGGTGTAACCACTACTGATATCAATGTGGAGATTACTTTAAAAACTAGGACTCGAGGTCACATTTGACCTGGCTGTTCCCCTGCTAGGTGAATATGTGAAAAAATTAAAAGAATCATACAACAGCAATATATGTACACCCATTTTTATAGAAGCTCAGTTTGTGATAGCTAAATATTGGAAACAGCCCAAATAATCTTCAATGGGGGACTGGATAAAGAAGATGTGATTTTATTTTTTATATAATGTGGAATATTACTCAGCCATAAAGAATGAACAGTTTGAGTCCTTTATAGTCAAGTGGATGCACCTCACCAACATACTCATAAGTAAAATAAATAGGACACAGATGTGTAAGTACCATATTTTTTCTCTAGTAATAAAAAGCGTAGGTGTCAATGAATGCTAAAATGTATGATAAGTGATGTGAAATAGGAAGAAAATATGCGAAAGGAAAAGGGAAAAGACACTTAGGAGAAAGTAAAGAAGAGAGAAAAAACTTGATAGTAAAGAAGGACACAAAACTTATGTTTACAGGGAGCAGGGGTAAATGAGATGGGTTTATATAGTACAAGTTCTCAATGTTAACTGTGATCATAATAAATGTTTAAGGTATACCAATAAATCACTTTTTTAAAAAGAGTGTACCATAGGTGGACAACTGGATCAGAAAGAAAGACCCTTAAGGGAAAAACAAGAAACCTGAATGAAGCATAAACTTTAAATAACAGTAACATTTCAATACTGTTGCTTTAATTATGACACACATCCTAACTACAAGATAATATGTATATAGTAGTTCTGTGTGTACCTCTGTAGATATTTGAAACTGCAAAACTATAAATATATATAAAGAAAACAATATTATTATATCTAAGCAAATGTTTAAACCAGCACCACTTCAGCATTTCTAAATCAGTTTTCTGTGGAGCTGTATTCCTATGAAAAGCCCTAGGGGAAAAAATAAATAATTTCTTTTATTAAATAATGGATTTGAAATAGTTTAGGAGATTTACAAAGTCTATTAGTGAATTAAAATTCAAATAAATCATATAAAAAGATCAGTTTTATATTGTCTTCTGTAATATGTCTCAAAATTTTTGTGACTTTAAATTTATAATTTTATCTTCCATCAGCTGTGAAGATACCATTCCCAAGACCATGTTTTATGCAATGTATGTTTACTGCTATATGCACTACTGAAATAAAAATGAGCCATTTGTTGGGAGAAGTGTTATTTTTAGGCTTGCAGCTATAAAGAAGGAGACATGGTAGAACAAACATGGAGTGGCTAGCCTGCCAAAGAGAAGGCTTTGATAAGGTGCTATATCTGTGGTATAAAATTTGAAAAAATATCATGAAGACAGTCTGTGTGGCTTTAGACAACAGAAATAATCCAAATGGTGAGAAACCAGCAAATGACTAGAATATAAAGAAATTTCCTGTAAGGATTAAAGTTCCTCTAGAATTCGTCTCCTAGGCATTGATCTCTCAATCATCAAAGGTGTGCAAGTTCAGCATGGACTGTTTTATGTAAGATTAGGCATGAATGATAATTTGGAGAAGACATTTATCAGAATTTCTCTGTATTTTATGATTGCAGGCATGTTTCATAATTTTATAATTTATTGAGCCATTCCAAATTAAGACTAGAAGTTTTTATATGACAACTTGTTGCTGGAATTTCAGTATAACATATTGGCAATCATGATATTTCCCTTGAAATTGGATAGGAAATAAAAAGTGAGCACTGTGAAAGAATTTAAAGGAGCCTAATCACACCAGAGATTGGGAAACTTTCCAAGGAAATGATATCTAATAATCACTGCTAGCACTTAGGTAGCTGTGTGTGCCAAGTAGCAATCATATTTATATACTGAGTAATTTAATTCTCATAATCTTATGAGGTTGATTCTACTATTATGATTATATTTTGAACATGGAGACACTGTGGGACCTAGGGGTTAAGTGACTTGCTCCCACAACCCCACTGTTTAGTGTCAGGTGATCTATCTCTAAAGCTTGAACTCAAAACAACTATAAACTACTATACAAACTAAGTGCAGGTGGATGAGTGCTCCAAATGTGTGTTGGGGTGTGTACCTATGCATGTAAAAAAATAAATGACAGACAGAAGAGGAAGAGGAAGAAAAGATTTTCAGGACACGATGAATAAAATGTTCAGTGTATCACAATGTGACTGATCAGAAAGCATTCAATAAATTTAAAGCATTTTGTAGTTTTATTAGAGATGAATGAAATATATAAAACCAGAAAAAGAGCAACACCAATGTCTTCTATCTTATTTCCATTATATCACACAAATTTATATATAATTTTATATATATATATGTATAATACATGTAAGCTATATATGCATTTATATACGTACATTATATATAACTGTGTATATACTTAAGGGAACATTAACTTGGAAAATTGAACAGTGCTACTATTTCCTATGATATCTCTACTGAGCCAAGCTCAACCCCTCCTCTCTCCCTGTGTAAATAGAAAAATCAATTAAGTGAAACAAAATATGGAAGGTACAGCTCTTATCAGTTTGTTCATTTCAGATTCCTGTGGCACTTGGAGTCATACAGTGGATTTGCCCAGGAGAGCAACCTAAGGGTAGTGAAGACAGATTTGATCAGGTCCACAGGGTCTTAGTCTTCAAGGGCGCTAGCTCCTCAAGTGGTGTACTTGAAAAATGATTGAGCTACTTCAGCAATTATGAAATTGGATAGCACTCAGACCTGCTAGACTCTTTCTTGAGCACAGTGATTCAGAGTTTATAAGATCATAAATTCTATCAATAAAGGGATAATTCTGGCCCAGATAGGTTGTCATTGCTTGCAGATGGAGGAAATGTGCAAAGGATAGGCTTGCACCTGAGACATTGGAGGACAGATGCAGAAGAAGCCATCCATGGACCTGTGGAGCCCAGGCATTTCACACTTTGGGAAGAACTTTTGTGTAAATTACTTTAATCTTTCTTTATCAGAAGGAGGCAGATTTGAAGTTTAGTTTTCATTTAGCTAAGAAACTTGAGCCTCTGTGAGATAAAGTAACTATCCCATATTAAATAATTTCTAAATCATAGATACAGAGCTGGAAAATATGTTAATGCTCTCTGCACTACAAATCTGAGAAACTTGCTAGAAGTCACCAAACCCTGTTATCCAAGTTGAGAGAATTAAACTTGGATATGACAAACTATAAAATATTGATAATATCTATCAATATGACTTTTATTTATTGCACTAGATTGAGCTACAGCTCTAGACTCAAGAATAAATCTTGTTTGCTACATGAACGGATGTTTATTCTCTTCCTGGAAACTACATACAGAGGGGAATGTTCATTTTTTGTCTGCGTAAGAATAAGATTGCAAGTAAAGAGCGCAAAAGCTTCTCCATTTCAGAACTGTCCCAATTATTTCCACTCCACTCATTTGGTCAAGAGAAAGTATGTGGTGAAATTCATAGCTAGAAACAAGGAAGAATATCTCACACGCAGTGGGAAAGGTTGCACATTTATGTGAAAAAGAACAGGAGTATGGGATCCCATTCTCATTTAAACGAAAGTATACTGAGCATAAGATCATTTATTCTACAACTACTGCAACTGATGTCTTTCACTAAAAGGGGAGAATCTTAAAAAAATAAAAACACAATATTTGTTTTGGAGCTGAAAGAAATTGAGAAAAACTCAATAATGCAAATAAATATTTCAGGCCAACTGACCATTGCATAATTTTATAATTTCATACATTTTATAAAAAATAGATGGAAAAATGTTCAAAATAGGATGTAAGTAAGCACTAGACTTTATAATTGTTGGATGTGTCATTTAAATGCTTGTCAAGCTACAGGACTTTTCATGCAATTTATGGAAGATGATTCTATATAAACTTCTGGTTTAGTTCATTTCTTTTTTTTTTTTTTTTAAATCTTTATTGGTACATTACATATATGCATCATGATTACACTCTTTAATGGGGATTTGTACCAGTATAAGACACAACTTAATTCTCATTTTTTCCCATAGTCCTACCCACCCTACTGCCCCTCTATATACATAAAATTTGTTTTCTTTCTTTTCTGTTATAATCTCATTATTTTTCCCCCTTCACCCTATTTTACTTTGAGCATTTTCTATTTCACAATATATAACATACAATTCTAGGACTCATTTACATCTTTATTTTCTCATACCAGAGAAAAGATGTGATATGATCATTTCTTTTTTCTTATTTTTGTCCCTGGAAAAATAACTCAGTCATCATATTTCAATTTTGATGGTAAAAAATGGGAATAGTGATGTTATATATATTTATATAAAATTAATAATGTTTGTTCTTTTGGGTCATATACAAAATCTGTGCTTCCACTTTTATTTTTTAAGCTCACATGTCTAAGACCCACACTTAATCCAAATCATAATTTCTGAGATCAGTCACCAGCATCTATATTTTCAAAAATCCTCATGTGCTTCTCATATACCATTTAGTTATGTTCCATATATTAGACAATGGTCCACAAAAGTGAAAGATCATATTTTGTTCATTGAACTCTGGTTTCTACTGGTCATTAATAAAATTATACTTTTTTATGGATCACATGAATAAATAGATGCAAAACCGGTAGAATGCATAAATAGAGAGATGAGTCATAAAAGTTTTGATTATGATCTGAGTTACTAATCAACTGCTGCTAATTTCAGAATTAAAAATAAAGTATTTTGCAACACAAAAGACTTAAAATCTGATATGATCTGAGATGGAAACTGCTATCATTATGGATGCCTCATAAGAATACTGAATGGAAGTTGAAAGCACTGGATTAAAGCATTTTCAGTAAACTCGGATGCAGGAGTTGTCATAAATCAGTGATAAGATACCTGAGTAGTTATCACAGGCATGCATGTGATGTCAAAGAGGAGCAAGACCATATTCTCTTTAGCAAAACTATGTGCTTGAGCAACAATCAGAAAACTAATTCCATTTTTCTATATAGAATGAAAATTCAAGACTATAACTCAGTTGCAGAATCTCACCATACCCATACATTTCCCTAACCTGTTACAAAATTTGGACTGAGGGAAAAATATTGAACAATATTTTCAGAGCTTCCCTGTGCATAAGTACTACAATATTCTCTGGAAAAATGGACAATTGACTGATCCTACTCTAAGTTGCCTCTGCTAAGTGTAAGTGTTGTTCATTGAAAAGAACTAACTCTAAAAGCCAAGAATTACTGAACTGAAGCCAATGAGTGTGTGCACAGGGTTTTAACAAGTAGTAAATCTTCATGTAATTCTACTGTGCCTGTCAGCATTTGTCATAAGTCCTTTCCCCATCCGTGTTTGTGCATTGCAAATGTTAGCCTTTGCTATTGCTTTTATTTGATTTGATTTTGACATTTAATTGGTGAAGATTGCAACCATCGATTTTTCTACCTCCCGTACTACCTGCTCTGTTTACATAAGAGGGTTTCTGGGAGAATCCAATGTAAAGCAGTATGCAAAAGCATGCTAGAGTTTACTAAAATAAAGGGGAGGGATTATTAATAAAGCTCAGTAATCATAATCATTGTCATCATCATGAAAACAGAACAGAAATTTCATAGTGACATAGAGTAACTTTTTCTCCTTCAGAGAGGACAATGGCTGTTGTGACTCTAGCAGATTTTTCTCTTCACATATGGGAGGATATCAGGGCAATAGATAAATCTCAAAATGAAATATGTGGATTAGAATCAAGCTGGACAGGCAGCAGACTCACATAAGTAGAATTAAACATCACAAAAAACAAAAGGAGCATTTCCTGTATGTGACCAGACAAGAATATGAGTTCTTTCCAGTAATCATTTTATGTTTATGAACTACCCCTTGGCCTTCCAATACCCTTTCCTACAACAGAACCAATATGAGAAAGGTCATCCCAGAATCTAAGCAATGCTCATACAGTTGCCGTAGTCTACTTTTTTTTTTTTTTTTTTTTTTAGGTTTTTGAGACAGGGTCTCGCTTTTGTGGTTCAGGCTGGCCCTAAGCTCAGCCTCAAACTCACATCACAGCAATCCTCCTGCCTCTGCCTCCCGAGTGCTGGGATGACAGGCGTGAGCCACCACGCCCGGCACTGTGGTATGTGGTACTGGTTGCTGCTGGGTGTGGGGTCTCCACACCCAGTATTGTTATGTAGTTACCGGGGAATCGAACCCGGGCCCTTGCGCTTGCAAGACAGGCGCCGGAACCACTGAGCTAACTCCCCGGCCCTGCCGTAGTCTACTTTTATCCTGCAATCACAATCATATGTTTCTTCAGTTGGCATCACAATGGTATGTGAGCTAATCGACACTTCAGTGTATTTTAACTGCAGTACTTGGAACTTAATTTTCCTTTCCCCTGTGGATATTTCCATGATTTTTTATTACTATAAAGATCCCCAGCTACTTGTGCTGCTTTTTTTTTTAATTCTTGTAATTACCAGATATGTGATCTCAGGCAGCTCATTCAACCTCTCTACACACGTTTCCTCCATTTTAACATAGACACACTGTTCGTCTTACCTCATAAGGATCTGAGTGACCTTGATGAGAAAATATTTGAACGTGAAAACAAGACAATTAAATAATGGAGTACAAATTTTGTGATTTAGTGCCTGAACTAGTTCTATATTTAAGTTTTGAAAGCTATTATTGTGCACAGCAATTCCTGTGAAAGATAGCTAACTCACCTGTGTCTAAGATTATATATTGTTCTCCCTTTAAGTCACCCTGAATGGTATGCAATGGCTGCTTGAACTGCCTGTTGGAAATAACTTTCTTCCTCTAGTTTTGGCACAGAAATTCTTGATCAATGAATAGAATCAGCCATAGACACAGGAATTAAAACCAGTGTTAAGTAAACTATACGTGCTGATAGTTCATGATGTTCAATAGTGACAATGTACAATGGAGGTGCATAGATAAAATTCAGATAACTCATGTTTATGTTATTGTGTACACCAATATTTAAAATTGAAGGATTTCACATACATGTATATTTTCCTAAACTTTACTAAAAATCTTCCAGTATTTTCTATGATTTGGTGGATATTAGGATTTCTGATTGCTGTTTTTGGGTGTTCCTTTAGAAATTTTTATTTTGCTACATTTCTCTACAAATGTCAGATTGTAAAAAATAGTATTTGAGCTCTGTATATTGAGATAGTTGAACTCTAACAACCAAACATTTAGTTTCTCAAGAATGAATTCAGGGGAACTATGCTCATTTCACATTCAGAATCTAAGTCATAAAAATGTCAGTGCTATTATGCATTCATCAGGCTCTGAAACTTTTCATTAAGTGAACTATGGCAAATGTTGTGGAGCCAACTCCAAAGCTGGAAAAGAGTCCGTGCCCCTGTGATTCTCCTTGTAATTTCTCAGTGCAGTCAGAATCCAGCCAAGTCTAAGAAAGAGCAATATAAAATGAAGTGAGTAATTCACCACTTGTAGAGAGAACATAAATTAGCAATTCGTTATGATACCACTTTTATTAAACTCAGATTCTCCACAGATCTATTTCATGTGGAGAAGTGCATTTGTTTTCCTCTAGTAAGACATACTTCTGTCCCCTTAGTCTTCCCACATGCCCGTTCCCATCCCTTCTGATTGAACAAAATGAACTTCATTCAAATTAAACTGTCAAAAAGTTGTTTTAAATTGATGTATCTACTTTTCTAGTTAAAATAGATTATTTTTTATACAATACAAAAGAAGTGATGACTGATTGCAGTTTTGAACTCAGTATGTTGCATGTGTGTGTCTGTCATCTAATGCAGTTATGGAGAGCAAAAGAGACAGAGTCAGACAGGTCAGCATAGGGAGTGGAAAGCCGTGGGTGGACGAGGGACAAGCCCTGGAGAGGATGGCTTTCTTTGCACTAAAACAAACAAATGATACTGTCTTTCAGCTCTCTGTGGCAAAGTAATTTTTAAAATTAAATATGGAAAGCTTTCCTTAAAAACCTGATGCAGTTCGCTTTCAATTCCTCCAAACACACACCAAGACTTTTATTAATGTCTTCCTTTTACCAGTATGAGACTTTATATGTTATAATGGCCATTTCCATTTCTTAAAGAAGAAAAGTTGAATTATCAAGGTACTCTGTTAATTTAATGTAAAAATATTGACATGTTTTACTTTATTAAGAATGCTTTGTGGGGCCGGGGAGTTAGCTCAGTGGTTCCGGCGCCTGTCTTGCAAGCACAAGGACCCGGGTTCGATTCCCCGGTAACCATATAACAATACTGGGTGTGGAGACTCACGCCCAGCAGCAACCAGTACCACATACCACAGTTCTGGGCGTGGTGGCTCACGCCTGTAATCCCAGCACTCCGGAGGCAGAGGCAGGGGGATTGTGATGTGAGTTTGAGGCTGAGCTCAGGGCCAGCCTGAACCACAAAGCGAGACCCTGTCTCAAAAAAAAAAAAAAGAATGCTTTGTGGACTTTTTAACAGATTGTCAGCTCCATATTTACCCAGTAGAAGATAACAGAAAAAAGTATTCCAAAAGAAAGACTAGTTGCATCTTCAAGGATGTTGTAATTTAATTAGGAAGCATAAAACAATTATGATCATATTTGAGGCAAAAAATAATTTGGTACTTAAGTCTGTGGTTATGGGCTATAAATGACAAAGAAAACAGAGAAAAGAAATCAATGTGAATTTGTGTAAATCACGAAGCTTCATCAATGAGGTTGACATGCAGAAGATGGAAAATGATGCTTCACGCTTGTTGAGGAAATTGGAGAACTACTCACTAGTCTGCCTCTTGGCGTTTCTGCGCAATGTCATGGTTATTAAAAGAAATCAACTAATTAGAAAGTAAAATAAATCAGACTGAATGCCGAATCTCTTTGTAGAGCTCTGGCACATGGGGAAATAAAAGAGCAGGGCTTCAACTTGCAGTTAAAGCATGCTTTGGAATCTTGGTCCCCATTTTGAAATATCTATCTAATTGCAGTTCAGACACCTGGACATTCCCGCAAAATGAGCCTGAGCATAGAAAGTTTTGAACAGTCCTCATCTCATTCTCATCCTTTGAGCTGTGTGGAAGAGGAACCTACACCTGTGTTACTCTTCTCTCCTACAGCAGATACAGAGAAAACAAGATTAGCCTTTTATACCCTAAATGCATTTCTCAATACACTGGGAAAGGAAAGCTACAGAAGGAAGATAAATTTTTATTGATAAAAATCGTCATCTTCTCTGCCCCCTTGTGTTCATTTTATCCTTCTCTTTCTGGAAAAGAAGTAAAAAGGTGTCTAAAAGAGTGTAAAGCATGACAAAAACACTCTTCTCTATGGGAAGAAGGAGCTAAAATACAAAATGAACAGCAAAAATATTTTTTTCCCCAGGATTACTGAACTGAGTTTTCAGACACATGCATCTAGGAATCTTTACTTATGTGTGTGACCTTTAACTTTTCCTTGGAATCACACACACACACACACACACACACCAAAAAAAAAAAAATCTCAAGAGTTTCTTTTCACCTCATGCCCCCACTTGTTGGCCTTCAGAAAGATGTGTTTTAGTGAAACAGGCTAACACATCCACAGGCACAAACCCTAAGAGACTTCCATGCAGAAATGATAACTTCACTGCAGAGAACTGTGGGAAACAGATGGTGGTACTCACATTGTGTTAGCTCTGAAATTGGATTTAAAGAAACCTAGGAAAATTCCAGACATCACTCTATAAAACTTGCAGCCAATTGATTTTTGACAGTGATGGGGAAAATCTACACCAGGAAAACAACAGTCTTCTCCATAAATGATGCTAGAAAAACTGGATGTCTGCACTCAGAAAAATTAAAGTAAAATGTCCTTAACAGATACCATAAACAAAAATTAATCCAAACTATACTCAAGATATAAGTAGAAAGTTGGCTACTATAAAGTTATTTGATTAAAATATAGAATAATTTCTCCATTGCCTGACTAGTAGTTTTTATTTTCTTATAAGACTTCATTGATACAGAACAAAAGAACAATAGATAAATGGGATTAAGTCAGGATAAAAATGTCTGTACAACAAAGAAAACAACACGGTCAAAATAATCTGCAAAATGGGAAAGTACTGACAAATCATGTATCTAATAAGATGTCAATATTCAAAGAGACTAAGAAATTCAAGCACCTCAAAATTTTTGTTATTTTTTTGAGGCAGAGTCTCACTACATAGTTCATGCTGGCCTGGAACTCATGATGATCCTCCTGCCTCAGCCTTCTGAATTAAAATATCACAAGGATGTGTAACCAAGGCTGGGTCAAGCAAGTCAATATTAAGAGAATAAAATTGAATTTTTAAAATGAGCAGATAATTTTAATAGAAATTTATTTTTTAAAAAAGATGCAGAAATGTCCAATAGGTACATAAAAGAAGTGTTCAACATCATTATCAGTGACATGTAAACCAAAATCAAAGTAAGTTATGACTTCACACTTGTTAAAATGACTATTATAAAAAAAACCCAAGCAAATGTTACTAAGTGTTAGGATTTGAATTTAAATCATTCTCTAGAAATCCAATGAATTTAGAAGTGGTGTTGCTCTCAGAATAATCTTAAAGGTGCTCAACTCATCTGTGAATTAATCTATGATGAATTCAAAGCTGAAAGAGTCATTGGGATTTGGGGCTTGTTTGGAAGAGGTGGTCAATGAGGCCACCTTCGGAGGCTGACCCCTCACTGCGGTTCTATCAGTCTGTCTCTGCTTCCTGGTGGGGCATAGATTAAAAATCTCCCTTCATCCACGCAGCGTTCTACCTGGAATCCATCCAAAGCAGTGATTCCTCCTTGTGAAATTGTGATCCATAAGCAATCTTCTCTTTGTTTAATTGGTGGGTGTCATGTGCTTTGTCCGAGCGATGGGAAGGTTGAGTAATATACTAAGGATGTACGGAAGATGAACCCTGCAGACTGTTTTTAGAAATAGGTATTAAGATCATTCTCTTGGAAAAAAGTTCCTTAATTTTTTTTAAATAGTCCATACCATGTAAATATCTGACTATTTTGTAGACATCCCAAAGAAATCAGCATTTGAAGATCAGAAGAGCTGCCTGCATGTCTGTGTTCACTGCAGCACCGCACACAATAACCAGTGTACAGATCAGCCTGCATGGTCATCCTTAGATGAAGAGCTAAGGAAACATGACACTGAAAATGAACAAGAAAATCCTGCCATTTGCAACCTGGGAGACATGACTCCAAATGCATCAAAGTGTTAAGAAACATGGAAAGGTAACTGTTGTGTGGATTTACTCGTACATGGGATCTAAAGTGTTTAATTCATAAAATTGGGGAGTGGATGGCTTATGATGAGGAGCTGAGATCATTGGAGGATTTGGAAGATGGTGGGCAAAGGATTCAGAGTCTAAGTTAGGAAGAATAAGCTCCAAATGTCTATTGTACAAATGGCGACTATAGATAAAATCTTACTGTGCATCTACCATATGCTAACTGTTCTCACCACAAGACGAACTACAACAAACATAGTGATTAGCTAGATGCATTCAATCTACAGCAGATATATACTTCAAGCATTACCTTGAACTTGAAAAGCACATACATTTTTCTCTCAATTAAAAATAGTTATAATCTTTAAGAACAGAAGATCTACAAGTATCAGTGTTGTTGGGAAAGTGGAAGGGATTATCTTTAAGTAACTATAGAATCACTGAGTAAAAAGAGATTATCCAAATTCTCTATGATTTCCTCCTTTCTTCTCACAGGTAGGAAGAGTGAACCAGGAGAAGCTCAGGAATGGACAAAAGAAAAACTCGAAGTTAATCCCCCCCAATCTAGATTCTGCATAACAAAATAAGCAAAAATAACTACAACCAAATCAAATCCAAAGTGCTCACATAATATTAAAAAAGTGGCATTCTGGGCCAGGAATTTAGCTCAGTGTTTCTGGCTCTTGCCTCACAAGCACAAGGTCACAAGTTCAATTCCCAGTATCAAAAACGAAACAAAAAATGGGTGCTCTGCTGTGCTGAAAAGTCTTAACATGTAGCTAGGAAAAGACCTTTCTCTTGCTTCCTCTTGGTATGGCACTCAGGAGTACTTACCTCTGCTCCTTCCATTAGCTAAAGGTGCCTGGACCATGGGAAGGAGACTGGATTCAATAGTCACCCATGGGGAGCCTTTCGTCAGACATCATTGTCTTTCTTTTGGTTCTGAAAAGGTCATTTACATACTATGATCTATGCTATATCTCAGGGAAATATATATTGTTCCGATCTATTAAATCCTTCTCAAAATCATCTACAATTCCTCTAAAAAGTGTTCACATTTTCTATTTTTGTCTGCACTATAGAAAGGAGGTATATAAGTTTCTGCAGGATTTAGGCCAATGATAATGGCCTCATGCATATGATTTCCGTTTGTGCTGTAACTCTTTCCCTTTGGACACTCATAAATGGGTATACCTTCTCTCCTATTTAATCTTTACAAGTGATTCAAGCAATCACCTGAAGATGCAGGAAAAATTTAAATTTACCTCTGTGTGAGTATGAAAATAGAAAAATGTTCATTCCATTTGTTCAGATTATTAAGCAGCTCTTTTCCAAGGCAGATTTGTGCAATAGTAGAGAAAAAAAGATTGAGTTAAACTCCAAATGCAATAAGGACCAGCTGAGATTGATAATCAAGGAATAGTTTGCAAGTCAGTAGATATAAAACTTACTATGAAGAAACGCAAGGGGAAGGGAATTCTTGCTGAAGTTGAAGATGGGAATAAGGAACTGAGATCAGACCTAATTGGAAGGGTATCAGATACCAGGGTAGGAGACTTTCCCTAAATTGACTCAGCAGGATTCTATTAAAGCTGATCAAAGGAGACCAACCGTGGACCAAGACTGAAACCTACTCAAAAGTACAACTCAGAGGATCCCCACTGAAGTTTGGTCAAGAAAAGACTCAAAGTGACACATGCTTTGTGAGTATGTATCCCCGACTCCGAACAGTGAAACACATATTAACAAATTAGACACAGCTGGTGTCCAAATGTGGATGGATTACAGGCTGGTTAGCAATAAAAGTCATGAAAACAGTTTGCTCATTTTACTTTCTATAACATTTGAATGAACCATGATAAACCAAGATTTGCAAAGGTTAGTAAGAAAATAGACACAGCACAGGGATTTTGATTTTAATACAAAATCATCAATTGTTGGGAGTACAGCTCAATGATGCTGTAGATGTTTCTCTACTACCTCCCCTTCCATTAGAAGGAAGATTCTTTAAATAAATTAAATGATATATGCATGTGAAAGGAGAGAAAAAGAAAGACAATTTTGAATACCTAATATGTGCCCAAGGATTTTGCTCATTGTCCTCCTCTCCCTTTATGGTCAGAGGTAGTCATAATATCCTACTCATTTTTCTTTTTGCACAGACTGAAACCATCTGAGATGCCAAGTTACTCCGTATCTCCTAGATACACAAAGTGGCAGCGTGGAAGGTTGAAACCAAGGCCACTCCCTCACACCCAGGGACTACACACACCCATGGAACTTCACACTGTGAACCAGGCATGTTTCCTGGGGTCCACACTGGAAAGAAAACTGAAATCTTGGACACAAGCCAGAGACTGAAAGAGGCCCCTGCTGCTCCACATCAAGGTGTTTTTCAGATGCTGCCAGTTAAGCTGGAATGCACAACTCTTCCTTTTATAGTCCGCTGAGATTTTATATAATTATGTTCCGTGTCTCTACAGCTTCTTCCCTTCATGTCCCAGTCTCCTTCACCCCTCACAAATGGGAATTAATCCAGGCTCCAACATGCTGTCATTAAGTGAAAATTTTACTTTGATTATTGCTTAGGAGAAAGATATTTCTTTTTCTCCCCCTCTTCCAAATGCCTTATTTGCTGACTAGAATTCACAGGGCATGTGTCCAATTGATACATTTCCTTTCAAATAGCAGATCCAATCCTGAAGTGGGATACAAATTTAATTATTCTGCATGTACGGAACAGAAACGGAATCTCATTGTTAAATTTGTTCTCCTATGTTTGAAAGATTAAAAACAAAAGATGCTGAAGCGGTTTGTGTGAGCAGAATATAATTCAGCTCATAAAAACCTGAGACAATGAAATCTGGGCACCAGAGGACTTCTTTTTCCCTATTACATGGAATTATCTTTATTTTTAAACGTCTCTTCTCAGAAATCTTTGTTTTTCACCTGTGCATCCAAAATTTATTTAATCCTCTTACCAGTGGTGATTTAGTCACATGGACTACTTGAATTTATAATATACAATGTGTTTAAAGAAATCCAATAGACACATTATTCATCACCAAAACCATCCATTGCATTTTATAGTGGCCTTAAAATTAATTGGTAAAATTTGCTAACTAGAATGTGGACATGAGACCAGTGGGGAAATACACAGCTTCCAATTCTACCAAGATCAAATTTAGGCTGTGGCTTAATATTTAAGTAATTGTAGGCAAGATGTTTAGACTTTTATGTTCCTGCTTTGGTTCTTCATAATGAGTATAATGATGATGTCGAACTTTTTTTTTTTTTTTTGAGAAAATGAGTCAATATAGGGATTGTGCCTAGAAAAATGTCTGAAAATTAGTAAGCACCCAATAAGTTGTATCTATCATCAAAACACTCCTACTTCTTGCTTCCTATCCTGTTTAACCTATCATTTAGGGCTCCACTAAAAGATTGCCTTTCCTGTTAAACACTTCCAGAGCTGTAGATGTTTGCTTTTTCATCTTCAAGTCACTGTACATCTTCATTTCTATCTCATGTGACAGTCTGTCATCTTTTAGGGGGGGAAGTTGTAAAACAATATGTACAAGTTCCATCTCTCCTGCTCAATGTTCTAAGAGTAAAGGATCATTTTTATTTGCTCATGGACCAGTTGGATGAATAAAAGGACAAGAGATATTTTAATTGGAGCCCTTGAGGGCTGACTATGAACTCGTGCATACCAAAAGAATATAATCTCTCTTAAATTTTGCCATGCTCTTGGAGGTAGGTTTTATTATTTGCCTGTACAAATAAGGAGGTACAAAAGTAAGAAGACTTAGTAACATTGATCAACAATAAATAGGCAAATAAAAGCAGCATGATCCTTTAAAGCTAAAATGATGATGGTTATCTGTTCCTCAGTACTACCCCAGGGATATCTGGGCTTAGGAAATGACAGTTTGTGATATAGTCCTATGTGAGGTAGGAATTTGGAACTCGTTTCCTGTCTTACACTTGTGTTATTCCTTTCAGCAAGGTTTTTATAGATTGTAAACTTTATTGGTGAATTATCTTCGTAAGCCATAACTATGAAAGCAGAGAAAGGAGAAGAAAGAATATCTTTGCCCATCTTCCTTTCAAGCTGTGTCTCTGTGAGACAGTGACCACTCTCCAAACTCAGATGACTGTCAGCTCTCCAATAAACACCCCAGTCCTCCCTTCCTCTTTTCTCTAGTCAAAAACCAACAAAACTTCTTAAAATAGTTTGCATGAGCCTCTTTCTTTGACTGTAAAAGTCTTTGGTCCTGATCACCCTTGAATTAACTCCATTCCCAAAGTCTTACCTCACCATTTCTCCTGTTGGCCGTCTCTTCATCTAGAGTTTCTGCTATCTCTGCACCAATCTCATAGCTTTGTGTTCACCTTCTGTTATGTTCTCATTAGCTCAAATTATCTTCAGGAATAAATAAATAAATATATTATATACTATATAATAATATAATATATAATATAATAATATGATACATTATATTATATATATTATATAATATATATATTATTTACATTTCAGAAAGTAAAAATTCAAGAAACAAAATGATGAAGCAAATGGAAAAGAGGGGGAAGATGGGGACAGCCAAGGGAAAGAAAAGAAAAACAGAAAACGCAAGTCACATCAGTACTCAGATTTTCAATTTTTTGTCATACAAAGTTTAATCATACTTGCTTCACAGATGACATAATACCCTGAAGATGTGACTGTAATTGTTAATACTCACTCTATACAATTTCATGAGGTCAACTGAATTGTTTCTCTCCTGTTCTTGGCAAAAAATATTAAGGTCTAAATACCTCCTTAAGCGTAAAATCAGTGTTAAAATCAAGACTCACTTTGGTCCTTGCAGTCTGATCCAAAATCATTTGCTCTTAAATCTTCCAATTCAATACATTAAATAACTGGTGTTTAGCTAATATGATTTTGGGAGAACCTATAAACATCTTAAACAATGTAGGCTATCGTGATGTTCATCCACACAGGATGAACATTCAAAACCCAAACTCAGGCGCTGCCCTTGGTACTGAGAGACTTTGTGACTCTGCCTCTTTTCTGCTTCTTTATGATTTCTCTGCCCTGAAACAGAAGAGGAGCTGAAAAACCCTTATCAGGTATAGATTAATGTCTCCCTGTTTAGCACATGGAAGTGATACTTCAAATAAAACCAGCCTTCAGCTAAAGTCATTTCTATCAGACAACACAGTTCTAATTTCTCCCTGAACTTTGTTAAATGAGCATTGATGATATTTCCTTGCAGAAGGATCACAAAGCACAAGACCTTGCCTAAATATTTTCCTCTCAGAATAATTCTTGTCCTGGCCTCTTTCAAAATGGCCCCATCTCAATCTGGAAGTTAGAGCTGTTTAACAGATCCTCCCCCACATAGATTTGGAATGGTGGCCTTGAAACTTGTGGAGAGAAAGTGTCACGTAGGTCAGGTGGAGAGAAGAAAGCATTATGGATGGATGGATGCAGTGAAGAGTATAGGTCTCCTAAGGACATTAAGGAAAAAGCACCACAGGGCTTCCTAGGTAACTTGGAGTAATAAAGATGTAGATTCTATTTCCCAGGAATGTGTTCCAGAATTTAAAATAAGTTTAATTATTTGTTCTCTTGTTTATAAATGAAACACAGATAAAAAAGTACAAAAGATATAAAATTAAAAGTCTGTTTAGTTTTTCTCCATTTTGGGGGTAATCACTGTTTATAATGTGTGTATATCTTTCAAAATGTATACAAGTATCTGGACATATCACATCAAATCAATAATGACATTGTGTATACTGTTTTATTTTTAATTTAAATCTTTATTGGTACGTTACATATACACATAAAGATCACATTCACCATTGAGAATTTGTACCAGTATATGACATGGCTAAATTCTGATTTTTTCTTACTCTCCTACCCAACTACAAGCCCCTCCCCCATATACATTTGCTTTTTTTTTTTTAGGTTTTTGGAGACAGGGTCTCGCTTTGTGGTTCAGGCTGGCCCTGAGCTCAGCCTCAAACTCACATCACAATCCTCCTGCCTCTGCCTCCCGAGTGCTGGGATTACAGGCGTGAGCCACCACACCCGGCACTGTGGTATGTGGTACTGGTTGCTGCTGGGTGTGGGTCTCCACGCCCAGTATTGTT
>PVIR01034224.1:0-17340 GCA_004026965.1 Petromus typicus
AGTTGTCCTGAAAGATTTTACATGAGGCCACAAAACATTAGAAGTCACTAATGATGGCCAGTTTATTATTCTAGGAAATTGAAAACTGTGGCACATAGTAATAAGTAGATACTTAAAAATGTAGCATATCTTCTTGTTTCAATGAGAAAAAAAGAAGAATCTAGATATATCACATAAAGGCTAGGGATTTCGCTCAGTGGTTTCCGGTGTCTACCTTGCAAGCACAAGGTCCCTAGTTTGATTTCTGATAAGCATATACAACAATACTGGGTGTGGAGACTCATACCCACCAGCAATTAGTACCACACTCCACAGTGCTGGGCATGCTGGCTCACACCTGTAATCCCAGCACTTGGGAGGCAGAGGCAGGAGGATTTCTGGGAGTTTGAGGCTTGCCTGGGCTACATAGTGAGCTCAGGGCCAGCCTGAGCTACAAAGCAAAACCCTGTCTAAAAAAAAAATCACATACAGGTAAAATTTGATACAGTGAATGTTATTGTGTCTAAAATGCATCAATAAAATTAATTGAAAGAAAAACGCAAATGAATCCTCAAATACTGTCCTCAATGGGGTAGATATAACTATATATACTCAGCCTATATATATATATACTAAATATATATATATATATACTAAATATATATATATATACTAAATATATATATATACTATATACTATATATACTAAATATATATATATACTATATACTATATATATATACTAAATATATATATATACTATATACTATATATATACTAAATATATATATATATAAAAAACACTATAATCTACTTTATAGCAGGTTTTTAATCAGACAATTACAGTGAAAAATCAAATAGCAAGTAGCAGTTTTTTTCTAGGGGTAACCACATGCAAAAGGACTTGTTTTTGTTGTTATTTGTTTTGTTTTTACTTTTACAAAATTTTACTGGTACATTTAAGATATAATAACATTCATCAAAGGAAATTTATAGTTATAAATTATATATTTTACTGCTTTTTTCCCCCATTTCTCACTCTTGCCTCCAACTTGTCTGCCTGTCTTTAGTTTAAAAAGTTTCATTTTTATCTTTTCCTTCTATTCTCCTTTTTTTTTCCCTTATTCTAGACATACCACCCTGAACCTGCCAGATCTTGTTTGTTTAACACAGGCTTAACATTGTCTTGCAAGAACTCAATACAAAAGCATCACAAAAAAACCTCAAGTCTGCCCCCTGGTGTGAAGATTACTAACAGCAACTGTGGTGTTTAATAGGCATATCAGGCAACGTAGGTAACAAGGTTACATGGCTCTACACAAAACCTCATGCACACAGAGGACTGTAATGTTTTTCACCAGGTTTCACTAACTACTATTGAGAACATCAAGTAAGAGAAAGATCAGCCTCTGCTCTCCAGGTAGGTAATCAGTGTTAGAGTATGCCATGGTGTCAGCTGTCCCTGCTCTTGAGGTTTCTCAGAGTTCCAGGGAAGAGCTGGAGTTTCTGGTCCACTCTCTGGCTATAGAAAGATCTAATATACTGCAGTCTTCTTGTAGTAATTTTACTTAACATTATATATTCAAAATTCTTGACTGAGTAGCAAGCAGAAGATAACATCTAATATTTGAGTTACATGTAGGAAACGGTGCTGACATATTTACCAGATCTTGAAATGCATTTCTTTTGGTCTTCACTGTGGACTCACTTGCACATCTTTGAATTATTCTGATGTGTCTCTTCCTGTCTTGGTTTCCGTGTGTTTTATTTCTGACAATCTGTGCCTGTGAGTCACTGCTGTGGTCTATACATGTGTCTCCCTTCACAATTAAACCCCAAAGTCACTGCTTTAAGAGGTGAGGCCTGTAGGAAGTGAACTGAGAAAAGTCACTTCTAACAGGCCTGGAGAGAACTAACTAGGTCCCTTTCTTCATCCATCTCTTTCTCCACGTGAAGACACAGTGTTCTGGGTACCACCTTTTGGAAGCAGAAACAGTCCTCCCAGAAGCTGAACCTGCCAGTACCTTAGTCCTGGACTTCCTGGGCTCTGGGAGTGTGTGAAATAAATTCCCATTGTTTACAAGTTACCAATTCTCAGGGCTTTTACTCTAGCAGAAGTAAAGGACTAAGACACTTATCTTAAAGGTCTCTTTTTCTACTACTAGGGTCGCTTTGGCTATGTAGGCACAACACCTGTATGGCATGAGAGTTGTTTTCATCACCTCTTCCTTTGCAGCACTCAGCCATGGACTCCTGACTGCAGCTAAAGGGATGTAGAGTTTGCAACACCAAAATATGTCAGTCTGGCATAAGGATTATATTGATCTGAAGGCAACTGAGGAAAATCAGACAGGATGGGCTCTGTGCTTTCCCCCCATTTGCCCAAAAGCAGAATTTAAATCCTCCTGTTAAAGATGCCCCCAAACCTCTACCAGAAAAAAGACAGCAACTTCTTCTCCAGAGATATTTCCAGAGTCTGCACAAAGGCATTCCACGGACCAGCCCGACATTCCCTTAGATTCTCCATATATTTACCTTCTTATAATCTGTCAACCCTCAAATCTAGGTCCCTTTATTTTTGTCTCTTTACTTCATTAAAAAATTATTGATCTTTTGAGATGTTAGATAAGTCCAAGTTCTAACACCCTTTGATTTGACTCATCCTGATCTCTCACGTATGTGTGCACAGCTGTGTATATGCATACATGTTTGCTTCTTGTTTACCTACGCTTTGCCAGTCTCATTTTAAGTCCCCTACTGGAAAACCTAGGAATGGAGGGAAAAAGTTTTTCTCTTGCACTGGGAGTGTGAGAGTCCAACTGGCTGCTTCCTTAAAGCAGGAAAGAACCAACGACAGTGATGCAGCAGAGGTGCCCATAGACCAGGCTGAGGCCGAGGATTCAGCTGACACTGTTGCCCAACTCGACCTGGCCCCTTTTCTACCTGTTCTCTGACACCCTCATGTGTTATTCCTCAGACTGCTTCCTCTGCACACGAATTTTTGCCTTGACATCTTTCTGGAAGTCCACTCTGAGGCTGCTCTGTCCTCTTTGATTTCTTTCATTTGATATTTTACGGTTGTGAACAGTATGATTCTGCCACCCTCACCTGCCTCCTTCTCTGGGACTGGGGTCTGGTTCATTGTGGAAAATGCTCCAGTGATATAGGCTCATGAAACATGGAAGCCGCCTGCTGTGGCCCAGCCTCAGGGCTCCTTGCCTTTGTCTCCTGCACTCCTTAATTTTCTGGTTCTCTTTACACGTTTGGTCTCTTTCCTTGCCTCTGTGAAGAAAGCACACTTCTCAGCCAGCCCAGACATGCTCCATCATTCCAACTCACTTCTCTGCTGAAACAGCATCTCATCACCTGACCTTTCTGTGATCCTCCCTCTCACTGTCCCTCCCTTTCTCTTCTGATCTTTCCCTCAGCACTTAACACCATCCAATATTTATTACTTTCTATCTCTCATCTGGGAATACACTTTCTGTAAAAACCAGATATTATCTTACATATGAGAAGATACCTCTTACCTTGTATAGGGGTCAGCAAATATTTTCCATACAAGGCCTCAAATCAGGTATTTTAGGCCTTGTGGTCCTTATCGTTTCTGTGGCAACTATACCACTTGCTACCCAAGCATGGAAGCAGACACAGAAAATATACAACTCAGTGAATGCCATGCTAGTCCAATAAAACTTGATTCACAAAACAAACAGGACTTCCATTTTCTTGTTGGACCTACATGGAGCTTGGAAGTCTTATTTCATTTGTAGCAAATAAAGAGGAATTAACAAAACCAGTTAAGGAGTCTTACTTTTGTCCCCTTAGGTGTTCCCCCCCCCCCCAGGGAAAACTGCTGAATCTGCAATTAGAGAGAGAGGAGGCTCCACAGGCTCACAGCTAACCGTACAGAACCGCAGAGCAGGAACTCTGGGGGCACCAGGGCCGCGTCCAGGATCTGAACTGTGATTGATGAATCGCTGCAAGCTCAGTGTGAACAAATCGGAGGTTAAAATTTTTAGGAGAATACAGTCGACTTTTGCCTCCAGGAGCTCAACTAAGATTTCAGTGAATAACGCAGAAACATTCATTTGTGCTTCCAGCAGGGGGAGGACAAAAAGACCAATTATATGTTATGCCAGAGCATTCTGTTCTTAACAAATTCTTCTCTCCAGGGAAACTATTTTACCAGAGTCTAAACAATTGGTTGTTCATTTGAGCTTAACTGATCTCTTAGAAGGGAAACACAGAACTCCAGGGCCCTTTAGCCATGCTGTCCCAGCTAAGTGGGGAATAAGACCAAGCAATACTTGTGAAATTCATGATTGTCAGCACAGGCTTACAGAAGACAGAAACCTAATCACAGGATGGTAGGAGCCTTCGTCTCTTGCTACACTTTTCCACCACATTACCAAGGGCCTCACTGCCAGAGCTCCTCTCGCACTTCACATACAGCTTTCAAGAAAAAAACAAATTACAAAGAGTGATAAAAGATAAAGAACAAACAAAAACAAGGCAAAAAACAGAAAAAGCAAGCATCAGAACAACACGTGACAGGGATGTTGGGATTATTAAAATATGAATGTTAATCAACGATTAATATGCTAAGAGCTTTAATAGCCAAACTACTCAGCATGCGAGAACAAACTGACAATATAAGCAATGTTACAAAAACTTCAAGATTAATAAAAGAAACATGATTGAGATAAACTCTAAAAGAAATAAAGCATGGCTTTGGTGGGTTCATTAATAAGCTGAATGTAGGTGAAGGAAGTGTCTTTGAGCCACAAAAGTCTCCCAAATCAAAAATCAAAGAGAAATTAGGATAAGGGAAAATGGAACAGAATATCCAAGAATTTTAGATAACTACAAAAGATACAACTTACATGTAATAAGCACACCAAAGAAGCAGAAAGAGAAAGGTACAGAAGAAACATTTGAAATGATAATGACTGAGATTTTCCCAAATTAAAAATCAAAGTATAATACTGAATAACAATTGTACCACTGTCAAACTAGAGAAAAATCAAGATCAGTGAAAAACCTCTGGAAAGAAAACAGAGAGGGAAAATATATCATCTATAATGAATAAGTAAATGGAGGGTAAAATATGATGTCTTGATAACCATGTAAAAAGTAAAAGAATGGATTGAAATGTTTAAAATATTGAAATATAAAAAGAAAATCTCCACCAACCTAGAGTTCAATAGTCTGTGGCATTATTCTTCGAAACAAAGGGAGATAGAATGTCTTGGACAAACAGAAATTGAAGTGATCTGCTGCCAGTAGAAATACCTTGCAAGAAATATCTTTAAAAAGTTCTTCAGAGAGAAGAAAATATATATAGTTTGGAAAATCACAGTTACATAATGAAAGACTGGGCCTCAGAGAAGAAATAAAGGAAGGTAGAATAAAAATTTTCAGCTACTAATTAACTCAGCTAGCAGATCAATTTGTTTAAAATAATAACAATATTTTAATATATATATGTATGTACATGCTTACATGTATGTGCTTATGTATCAGTAAATGAGTGACACCAATGATACAAAGGGTGGGGGAAAATTTAAAAATTTTTGCCATCATAAGGTATTTATACTACCTGTCAAGCAGTACAGTGTTATTTGAAAATGCACTTGGACTAGTTGGAAATTTATGCCAAGGTGGTAACTTCAAAAGTTCTTTAAAAATTTAATATATGTTAAGAGAGAAAATAGAATTATGTAAATCCTCAGTTAAGCCCACAGAAGTCAGAAACAGGATGGAAGACAAAAATAAGAGCAAGGAACAAGGACAATGAATTGAAACAGCAGCAGAAATACATACAAATCCAGCTGTCTCCATAAACACTTTGAACGTCAGTGGTCAAAAGACATCTTGTAAAGGATAGCTATTGTGACAGTTAAAAAAGACCCCAAAATAAAGTCTCTAAAAGAAAGCCACTTTAGAAACAAAGATCTATACAAATAAATGGATGAGGAGAGATGTCCCATGCTAACATCAATAAAGAAAAGGGGGGGGGGTTGTAATAATAAATAACAAGGTATATATATCAGAAGAGAGGAAAGATCTAAAATCAACAGTATGAGTTTCTATGTTAAGAAACTCGACAAAAAAGAATAAGAAAAGTCCAAAGTAAGGAGAAGAAGAAGAAGAAAAAAATTAAAAACAAGAGCAGAAATCAGTGGAAACAAGACATCAAAGGAAATAGAATAATTATTCTTTAGAAGGATCAATAAAATTGTTAAGCTTGTAGTGAAGGTAATCACACAAAAAAGAAAGGATTCATATTACCAGTATCAAAAGGGAAAGAGATGACATCATATACACCCCACAGATATTAAAATTATCATAAAGGAATACTATGAAGAGCTCTTCGGGTGCAAATTTGCTAAGTCAAAGTGTGTGGGACACTTCTTTTGAGATATCTGCTAAAACTCAAGTAAAATATGATCAATTTTGCATATGTATACATGGTTTCTTTGAAATAAAAAAAATTAATAATTTTGCACAAAAGCAAATACTAGGCCCAGATATTTTGCGGGTGAATTCTATAAAAATTCCTTCTCAATTCTATACAATCTCCTCCAGAAAATAGCACAGGAAATACTTTCTATCTCATTCTTTGATGCTAGCAAAGCTATAATACTCCCTCAATCCCATCACTGGCCAAAATCTGTTCATCTTCAAGGTCCTTCCTTGAAGGAATCAGTGAAAGAACACCAAAGTGCCTTCTGGTTACTTTTGCCACATAGTAAGTCTCTCAAGTGCACTGTATTATTTTGCTAGTAATAATGTGGGTCAGGAGTATGGGAAGAGCATCTGCTAGGCTGTTGTCTGCCTCTGTCCTCAGATGTTGGCCTTGGTCAAGGACGCAGAAGACTAGATGTCCAAGATGCTAGCCCTCATGGCTGGTGGCTCTGTGGGGCTGTGAACCAGAGCTGTCTGGAGCTTCCCAGACTGCTGCTTCTCTTACAAGGTGAATGCCTTTCCCTGGGACCCACATCCTGAAAGAACCAGGTGGTGGCTGCATGGCTGGAGAATTTGTCAAGATTCTGGGCTTTAGAGAGTCACAGACCCATCCCATGCAAATGGAAAGAAGGCAGACCTCACCTTTGGGGTTGAGCATGTCAAAGAAACTGGTCATTTTAAATAGTACTGACTAAAGGGATCTGAAACTCCACTCCATTATACTTGTATCTGCATTAGGATTTAGATAGGGAACAACCCTAAGGCTGATGAGGAAAGGGCTCTAAGCCCAGCATCTTGCCATTGCTTGGTGGATGTTAGCCCCTGCCAACTTCCGGGATTCAAGATCACAGCTCCCCTGCCACAAATGGGGAAGCAGAAGCCAAGAGAGACTTGGCATCCACAGGCGAGGCCACCACAGAGATAGACAGCCCCTGGGAAAGGGAAGCAGATTTCTCCTTGACTACAGTCTTGCCAACTTCAGAGCGGTGCTTCTCCAGTCTTTAATTTCACCCTGCTTCACTCGGGCAGCTGCTGAAGATGGTGGTTCTCTTCCGCAGGTCAGGACAAGGCCTGCAGTGTAGGAGGCATGACTATGAGCACCCCGGGAATATCTGTGAGGGTACACGGCTCAGAAGAGGATGTGACCCCTAGAAAAGTGCAACATCTTCTTTAGACCCCGAAAACCCTACGATTCTTGGACAGTGATGACCAAAGGAGAGTGGTTCAGTGGTGGGTGGAACGGGGCGCTGTGGATTTCCTCCGACGTCTGTCACATTAGGAAGTTGGAGTCCAAAATTGCCATTAGCTTCTGGCAACACTGTTGTATCCTTTCACTCTGGTTTGCCTGGGTTATTGTGAGAGCTGAACTATTGTAATTGTGATTTCAGGCACAATACATCTGAGAGAAAAACAGTTCGGCAATGTTCAATTCATAAACCAAAAGGGAAGTCAAACTAAGTGAGCGCATGGCGTATGTTAGTTTATCTCAGTACAGTACCGGAAGTGGAAACGCTGTTAAAGCTTCCACGTGACCGCATCTGATGCAGGACCACGTTGTGTTAAGATGCTGCAGGGGGCTGGACCCATCAAAATTGCTTCTAACTGTGCGGTTGTATAACCTGTTCAAGGATTGGCCACTAGGTGACGACGTTGCACATTTCTCTTTTAAAAAGATTTCATTGCTACATTTTATACATATGATCACGTTTAACATTGAGAACCTGTACCTGTACATGATACATCTTGATTTTCATTTTTCTCCTTTCCCCTGCCCTCCCTACCCCCTATATGCATAAGCTTTGTTTCTTTTTTTTCTTTTAACTATCGAGTTTTTTCTTGACCAAAGACAAACAGAAGCTAAGACATTGTGGAAAGAAATAGAGTGTAGTTAGTTTTCAAAGACAGTAAATCAGAACTCTGGGGGTTGGGCCCTTGGAATTTTTAATTAATTCTTCCCAAATGACTTTTTTTTCCAAGAGTTTGTCAGTGGACAGGCTCTAGAGAAAGTGGACAGACAGCCTTTACTAAAAAATGAGGAAATGGAAGCTGAGATGTATTTTCTTAACTTTTGTCCTATGAGTTACCTAATAAATGATAGAAAATAAACATGAGAAATTTTTTAAAGTTTTGTTGTTGAAGAATCAAAGATGCCTTTAATATTCTATATCCTGAAGTTGGAATTATGCAATGAAAAAATCTGTGGAACTTATTAAAAGATTTCACACAACAGTTTGACATTCATCTGCGCAAGTACTATGGCAATGGAAAAGAAAACAGTTTGAAAGGTACGTTGGCTTGTAATGTGTCTACCGTCCCGCTAGATGGCAGCATTCTCCTAGGAACACAATCATCGCAAGTAACTTTAACAGATGAGGCAGACATCTAATGTAAAACTTTTCATTTATGTACATCAGTAAGTACTTCCAAAGTTTTAGCATCGTACTAATCTATAACCAAACTGAAAATACGCAGCTCTCCTCTGTGTGGCTGCAGTATTTCAAGTGTTAAGATCCACCGTCCACTTGACATACATTAATAATATGGCAGACTATTATGGGCTGGTACTTAGCTCCATTCAATATTCAAATATTCATCCAGCACGCGAGGGGTGACAGGCATAGTTCTTTAAGTAGAGAGCACAAGCCGATTAAGGAGAAGCCTAGATGAATGTTTATGTTCCTAACACAGCATGTGGTTCAGGACGGGAGTGCTGAGAAGAGGGAGCAAGTAGAGTGCTTCCTTCAAGAGTCTATCCTTTTTCGTTCACTTACTTTTTTTGGTAGACTAGAAAAAATAGAAGTCTCCCTTCCCAAAAAATATGTAAAAGGAAGAAAAACATGGCTAAAGAATAAAGCTGAAAACGTGGTCTGCCTGAAAACAGAAGCCTCACACGGGCTCAGAGGAGATGAGCTGACCTGGCCGCCTCCTGCTCCCAAGCCGTCGCCCCTCGGCTGTGTCTGAGCCTAACACAAGTCTTGCTTCTCAGTCCCTCCTGGCTTCTTCTTCAGCCTCTCTTGCTGTGTTTGCTCCCATTAAAGCCAGCAGATTGGTCCGAGGAGGCATTTCCAATGGCGAGGGGCTCCTCACTTACCAAGGTCGCCCTCCCACTGCTGGGGTCACCACTGGTTCCCACGTCCCGCTCTAGGGTGAGGAGCTGCCCTGGCCCTGGGTCCCTCTGCTCTGCTTCTACTTCCCACAGTTCCTTCGGGCTTTGCTGTTGAACACTGAATTCCTTGCTATAGGCTGGCATGAGGTGCCCACCCTCCTCCCTCGAGTCTTCTAGGTCATAGTGTGCTCAGCCAGTTGTCAACTTGCCCATTTCTGGATTCTCCATCATCTTGGCCACCTTCCTCCCAATGTACTGGGAAGACACTGTCTGAGGATGAGATGGAGCAAGACAAAACTTAGGGAGAGCCTTTGCTGTGAGCACAGTGTGGGTCCGAGGACAGTGGTGTACACCAGGACACCCATCTTCCCACTTCACCCTGTTTGCCCAGCACAGCACTCTGCATTTATAACCTTTGACCACGTCTAGAGCTGTTTTCCTACTGAGTAAACATCCCTGTAAGGAAAGACTCACGTCTGACTGATTTATTGGTGTATTGCCAGCATATCGCATTTGGGGAAAACATTTATTGAAACAAAGTAAGCTGAAGTGCAAGAATGGAAATGTAGGTCTCTTCAGAAGAACCGCAGAAAGCAGGAGGAGGATTCTCGGGCCATGATCTAAATGTAGCTCATTTCTGGGGACTGAGTTTAGCAGCGGGCAGCTTTAGAAATGGCAATTGCGCCACTGAAACTGCACCAGGGTTGGAGCTTACTGACCTCCAGGCCCATGCCAGAAGAGTGCCCACAGACTGAGTTTAGCAGCAGACAACTTTGGAACCGGCGATTGCACCACTGAATCCACACCAGGGTTGGAGCTTGCTGGACTCCAGGCCCAGGCCGAAAGAGCGCCCAGAGACTGAAGTTAACAGTGGGCGGCTTTGGAATCAGTGATTGCGCCACTGAAACTGCACTGGGGTTGGAGCTTACTGGCCTGCAGGCCCATGCTGGAAGAGGGCCCAGGCACTGAGTTTAGCACCAGGTGACTTTGGAAATGGTGTCTGCATCATCGAATCCAGGTTGGGGTTGCAGTTTGCTGGCCTCCAGGTCCACGCCGAAAGAGCGCCCAGAGATTGAGTTTAGCAGGTCAGAGTCTGACTTTCTCCACCTCAACTGCAGATGCACATCCAGTGACCTTGTATTGGTGACTAAGTGGGCCTGTTGGAACATCAGCCAGTACCATTGCAGCTGTACAGGGCCTACAGCCTACTGGCCTCCAGGCTGACTGCACACCCAAGCCCAGAGACTCTGTATTGATGAGCAGACGGGCCCATTAGAACCTTAGGCAGCACCATTATAGTAGGACAGGAGCCAGAGCCTTCCTGCTACTAAAGCAGACGGGAGAAGGTGTTCTGATTGTATTGATTGAGTGCCTCATATGGTGTGCCAGATCTAGGGGTTTTTCTTTAGTTCCCAATACAGACTGTGAAGAACAACCCAGGAGACACTGATATTTTAAGGTTCCTAACTATTAGCAGGAAAGAGACTTGAAACAAACATCGCCAGAAAACAGGGCAGGTACAATGCCAAAAACAACAGCAAGGACAAAGACTCAGAGATGAGGAAACACCTAAAATCTCAGATAAAAAGATCCTCACCTCAAGGCAACACAAGGTGAAGGGAAATAGAGAAGTTTGAAGCCCAGTCTACAGGGTCCTCGGAAATGGTAACCAAAGCAGATCTAGTAAAATGGAAATCAGAACTGATCTCTGGGATGAAAGCAGAGATATTGGACACTGTCAACACGATGATTAATAAATCTAAAGAGAAAATTATTGAGTTGATAGAATCCAAGATAGCAAAAGCAATGGAACCTTTTAAACACCTACAAGCTGAAGTCCAGGAAATGAAAAAAGAAAATGAAAGTTTGTGCAATAGAATGAATTTGGCAGAAGACCAAATTTCAGACCTAGAAGACAGGATCTCAACCAATGAACTGGAAAGGCAAGCGATAATGAAAAGTCAATTCAACAGCTCCTAGATGATACAAAGAATAACATAAGATTGATTGGAGTCACTGAGGAAGCAGGAGACAATGCGAAAGACATCAAAAAGCTATTCACAGAGACAATGGCAGAAAACTTCACAGGAAAAGGAAAAGAATTGGACATGCAAATATGTGAATCATACAGAACACCACATTCCCGTGACATGAAAAAATCGACACCTAGGCATATAATCATAAAAGTCCCAGATATCCAAAAAAAGAATGAAATACTGAAAGCAGCCAGAGAAAAGAAAACAGTTACATTCCAAGGGAAGCCTGTCAGGATCACAGCGGACTTCCCAGTTCAAACACTTGGTGCAAGAAGAGCCTGGAGTGAAGTCTTCCAAGCCCTAAAGGAAAACAACTTCCAACCCAGACTGATGTATCCTGCAAAACTATCCTTCAAAATTGATGAGGAAATAAGATACTTTCATGACAAAGAACACCTGAAAAACTTCACAAATATGAAATCTGTGCTCCAAAATATTTTAAAGAACATCTTGGAGAAAAATAAGGAAAGTTACAAATCCATGAGACCTAACCGAGTCAATCCATGGGACCAAACAAGAAACTGATGGGGAAAGAGCAAAAGTAGAATAACACAGTCAAGAACAGGAAAACATGGCAGCACTAAATTTACCTATATCAGTCATAACCATTAATGTCAATGGACTCAATGCGCCAATTAAGAGATACAGACTGGCAGAGTGGATCAAAAAGCAAGATCCTACAAACTGCTGCATACAAGAAACACACCCAATTCAGAAAGAAACCCATGGACTGAAAGTAAAGGGATGGAAAACAATACTCCATGTGACTGGAAACAGAAAGAAAGCAGGGGTGGCAACCTTATTTGCAGACAGAATAGACTTCTAGCCAAAACTGATAAAGAGAGATAAAGATGGACACTATCTTTTAGTTCAGGGAAAAATCCAAGAGACAGAAATCACAATCTTAAATATTTATGCTCCAAATTCTAATGCACCCAACTATATAAAGCAAATATTAATGGATTTGAAAAACCAGATAAACTCCAATACAATAATAGTAGGGGACCTCAATACCCCACTGTCACAAAGAGACAGATTGACTGGACAAAAAGTCACTAAGGAAATCCTTGAGCTCAATCAGACTCTTCAGAAAATGGACTTAGTAGATGCCTACAGAGTATTTCACCCCACAAAGTCAGAATTTACATTCTGCTCAGATGCTCATGGATCATTCTCCAAAATAGACGATGTGCTCATTCATAGAACAAGCTTAAGCAAATATAAAGGGATTGAAGTTACCCCTTGTATACTGTCAGACCACAGTGCCCTGAAATTGCAGCTGAATAGCAAAGGAAAGCCCAGGATCTTCACAAACACATGGAAAATGAACAACACTCTGCGGACCAACTAATGGGTCACAGAAGAAATTAGAGAAGAAATTGAGCAGTTCTTACAACTAAATGATAACCCCAGTACAACATATAGAAATTTATGGGACACAATGAAAGCAGTTCTATGAGGAAAATTCATAGCAGTGAAAGCCTACATCCAGAAAATGGAGCAAGCTTAAATGAACAAGTTAATGCTGAACCTCAAGTGACTAGAAAAAGAGGAGAAAAACAAGCCCAAAGCTCGCACTAGGCAAGAAATTATAAGGATCAGGACAAAAATTAACGCAATAGAAACCAAGAGAATGGTTCAAAAAATCAATGAATCAAAAAGTTGCTTGTCTGAGAGGATAAACAAAATTGATAGACCCTTAGCCAACCTCATTAAACAAAGGAAGGAAAAGGCACATATCTTTGCTATTAGGAATGAGAATGGAGAAATTACTACCGAACCAGAGGAAGTCCAGAGGATAATAAACAACTAGTTTGAAAATTTATACTTTAATAAAATGGAAAGTGTAGAAGAAATGGATAGATTTCTAGACACATATGAACTCCCAAAGCTGAATAAAGAAGATATAGAAATGTTAAATACCCCAATAACAATCTGTGAAACTGAAAATGTAATTAAAAAATTGCCAACAAAGAAAAGCCCTGGACCTGACAGTTTTACTGCTGAATTCTATAAAACTTTTTTTTTTTTTTTTTTTTTTGAGACAGGGTCTCGCTTTGTGGTTCAGGCTGGCCCTCAGCTCAGCCTCAAACTCACAACACAGCAATCCTCCTGTCTCTGCCTCCCAAGTTTTGGGATTACAGGCATGAGCCACCACACCCGGCACTGTGGTATGTTGTACTGATTGCTGCTGGGCTTGAGTCTCCACGCCCAGTATTGTTATGTGGTTACCAGGGATCGAACTCAGGCCCTTGTGCTTCCAAGACAGGCGCCTGAACCACTGAGCTATATCCCCGGCCCCTATAAAACTTTTAAAGAAGAGTTAGTGCTTCTACTTCTCTAATTCTTCAATGAAATTGAAAAGGAAGCAGTACTCCCAAACTCATTCCTGGAAGCAACCATTACCCTGATTCCAAAAGCAGAGAAAGACCCAACCAAAAAAGAAACTACAGGCCAATATCTCTAATGAATATCAATGCAAAAATCCTCAATAAGATCTTGGCAAACAGAATACAGAGAATTATCAAAAAATTATACACCCTGACCAAGTTGGATTCATCCTAGTGATGCAAGGATGGTTCAACATATGTAAATCAATCAATGTTATACAATATATTAACAGGTTTAAGGACAAAAATCATATGGTCATCTTAATTGATGCAGAAAAAGCATTTGACAAAGTACAACACCCATTTATGTTCAAAACTCTACAGAAGACCGGAATAGATGGTCTGTATCTCAAACTAATAGAAGCTATCTATGAGAAACCTTCAGCCACTATCATATTAAATGGTCAAAAATTGAAACCTTTCACACTAAGATCAGGAACAAAACAAGGATGTCCTCTCTCACCACTTCTGTTCAATGTAGTTCTGGAAATATTAGCCATAGCAATTAGGCAAGAGAAAGAAATAAATGGAATAAAGATTGGAAAAGAAGAATTTAAATTATCATAATTCGTTGATGACATGATACTCTATCTAGGGGATCCTAAAAACTCAATCAAAGAACCGCTGGACCTAATCACCAATTTTAGCCACGTAACTGGTTACAAGGTCAACGTTCAAAAATCAATAGCCTTCATATACACAAACAGTAGACCCACTAAGATAGAAATTGGAGAGTCAGTCCCTTTCACAATAGCACCCTCCATAAAAAATACCTAGGAATCAATCTAACAAAGGAGGTGAAAGACCTCTACTCTGAAAACTATAGCACTCTGAAAAAGGAGATAGAGGATTACATAAAAAAATGGAAAGATATACCTTGCTTCTGGGTAGGAAGAACCAATATTTTCAAAATGGCTATACTCCCAAAACTGCTCTACACAGTCAATGCAATCCCAATTGAAATCCCAATAGCATATTTAACAGATCTAGAGAAAAAAATCCAAACTTTTATCTGGAACCACAAAAGACCTAGAACAGCCAAAGCAATTTTAAGCAACAAGGACATTGTGGGGGAACAACAACTCTGAACCTGAAACTATACCATAAAGCCACTGTGATAAAATCTGTGTGGTACTGGCAAAGTAACAGACCCAAGGATCGATGAGGTAGACTAGAAGATCCAGAAACTACTCCACATACACTGAGCCACCTCATTTTTGACAAAGGAGCCAAAAATCTTCAATGGAGGAAAGATAGCCTCTTTAACAAATGGTGCTGGAAAAACCGGGCTTTAACTTGCCAAAGATTAAAACTAGATCTAACTCTTTCACCATGTACCAAGCTAAAATCAAAGTGGATAAGAGACCTAAATATTAAAACAGACACTCTAAACCTGTTGCAAAATAGATTAGGTAAAACTCTCGAAGACACCGGCTTAGGGAAAGACTTCATGAACAAAACTTCTATAGCACACAAATTGGCTGAAGAAATCAACAAATGGGACTTCGTTTTTTAAAAAAGCTTCTGCACAGCAAAGGAAACCACCAACAGTGCAAACAGTCAACCAACAATGTGGGAAAAAATCTTTACCAGTTGTTCCTCAGATAAAGGGCTACTATGTGGAATATATAAAGAGCTCAAAAAAATCAGCCCACCCAAATTTAATGACCCAATTCATAAATGGGCATCTGAAATGAACAGATATTTTTCAGAAGAAGAGATAAGAGTAGCTAAGAAGCATATGAAGAAATGCTCAACATCATTAGTCATTCGAAAGATGCAGATGAAAACAACATTGAGATTTCATCTCACTCCACATAGAATGGCTGCCATTTCAGAATCAGCCAGCACCAAATGTTTGTGAGGCTGCGGAGAAGAAGGAACCTTTCTCCACTGTTGGTGGGACTGTAGACTTGCACAACTCCTGTGCAGATCAGTTTGGAGATTCCTCAGAAAGCTAGGATTGGAGGTCCTATTTGACCTGGTCATCGCCCTGCTAGGTATATACACACAAGAATTAAAAGACGCATATCACAGTGATATATGTGCACCCATGTTTATAGCAGCCCAATTTGTGATTGCTACATCTTGGAAACAACCCAAGTGTCCATCAACTGGAGATTGGATAAAAAAGCTGTGGTTCTTCTACAGAATGGAGTATTACTCTGCCATAAAAATGATAAGTTTGAATCATCTATACTTAAATGGACATACCCTGAGGTTATCCTCATAAGTGCAATAAATAGGTCACAGATAGGTAAATATTGCATCTTTTCTCTGGTATGAGAAAATAAAGAAGTAAATGAGTCCTAGAATTGCATGTTATATATTGTGAAATAGAAAATGCTCAATGTAAAATAGGGTGAAGGGGGAAAAATGATGAGATTGTAACAAAAAAGTAAGGAAACAAATTTTATGTATATGGAGGGGCGGTAGAGTGGGTAGGACTATGAGGAAAAATGAGAATTAAATTGTGTCTTATACTGATACAAATCCCCATTATGGAGTGCAATCATGATGCATATATGTAATGTACCAATAAAGATTAAAAAAAAATTTAAAAAGTACAGCTCATTTCTTCTCCGTATTCAACCTGGAATGTCTACGTCTCTTTCCCAATGGTTTCAGGACCATGAATAGCGACACAAGCAGCAAAGGGCATGCAGGCACAGAGCACAGGTGTGGAGAGAGCGGTGGAGCTGCACCTGGGACAGCAGAGTTTGTGCAGCTGCGCTGGCGATGCGAGCAGAAGCATCAGAAGAACCCAAGGCCTGGCTAACTACACCTCAACTAGGTGGGAGACATTGCCACCTATAGGTCTTTTCTTGATAGAAATACCATCAGGTGGTGCATGAGTGGATGTATTTCATCCTGAAAAGAGATCCGGCAGCCAGAGGGAAAGAAGACAGTGGCTCAGAACAGATTGATATCCAGCCACATGGCGAAATGTGGAGACACAAAGAAGCAGTCAGTGCAAGAGGCAGCCAGAGATTTCTGGTGACTCACACACAACTCACAGGGAGCATCAGGAAAGGGTCAGGGCAAAGTGCGTGGGGAAGAGAGGGAGGAAAGATGTCTGAAGAGTAACATGGAGCCTGAGAAGAGGAACCAATGTCTCAAACACTGCAGGAAAGGACAAAGAAACAAAAATCAACGTGGGGGAGAATCACACACAATAATAGAACTGTCTGAAAATGAAGATCAGCTGGTAGAGAACAATGACTTTACAAATGACAGACACCAATTTCCCTGAGCTAAGGACTTGAGTGTATAGCTTAGAAGAGTCATTGAGTTTAGGGCACAAGTAATTTTTTAAAAAATCACTCACATATACCCTGGAAAATTTTCTAATTCTAAC
>PVIR01034225.1:0-17341 GCA_004026965.1 Petromus typicus
GTCTCTCTTTTTCAAAAGAAATGGTGAGGCACACTGAGATTTTGCTAAGTGATCCCCCAAACATAAATTGTTTTAAGAAATATTATCATTTTAACAGTGGGGTTTAACATTATGTTCCAATCAATGCACACAGAGTGGCTTTTCAATGTTTTTTTGTTTAAATATTTTCCAGTACTAGTTTATAGTTTGCATTATATAAGTCTCCCATCTGTGTAGTAAAAATTTTTCCCAAGTATTTCATTAGTTTTAATGCTGCTGCTGCAAAAAATTGTCCTATGCATTTATTTTGCAAATTAATTCATTCCTGGCAATATAAATACAAATACATGCAAATGGACTTTTGTATATTTATCTTGTATGTTGCAACTTGCTGAATTCATTTATTTACTCTATGTTTATTAATGGATTCTTTTGAGGTTTTCTAGCAATAAGATTGTCATCTTCTGATAGAAATGGCTTTATTTCTTCCTTTCAAGCCCAGTAAGTTCTGTTTCTTTCTGTTGCCTGACTGTAGTGGCTTAGAATCTCTAACACAAGGTTAAGAACTGGTGAGAATAGTCACTTTTGCTTTGCTCCTGATAGCATGGAAAAAGCAATCAGTCTTACACCAAAAATATGATGGTGGCTGTGGTTTTTCACAGATGTCTTTTATCAGATTCAAATTGTTCCCTTTTATGTCTAATTTTTTGGCTGTTTTCATCAGGACAGGATATGGAATTTCTCATTTGCATTTACTGTGTTTATTGACGTAATCATGTGATTTTTATCCTTTCATTCTATTTATACAGCATATTCCTTAAATTGATTTTTGTATATTAAGTTATTTTGTATTATTTGGCTAGATTCCACCTGATTGTGTTATCTAAAACTTTTATATTTTATTGGGTTTAATTTCCTAGGATTTTTGAGGTTTCCAACTAAATTCATAATAGTTACAAGAAATACTGGCCTGTATTTCTCCCGTACTTTTGTTTTCTTTTGATGACTTGGAGTGGTTGTAAAATCAGAGTTCTACTGAATTTTTCCACTTTTGGAGTAATTTGATAAAGATTTATGCTAACTCTATAAGTATTTGGTAAAAATTACCAGTGACACCGTCCGGTCTTGGAATTTGGAATTTTCTTTGTTGAGTATTTTGTGGATCGAGGAACTTCTAGGCAAATGACGGCAAACCTTTTAGAGCTTTCAGTGATACGAACAGCCCACTGTGGCACCTGCATCACACATTCACTACCATTGTTCTAGGAAAAATGAACAGTAACGTGTGATGACATTCCTTTTAATTATGACCATCTTTAGTGGCTATTTGAAGTCCGTAAAGATTCCATTCCTGTGGGGAGTTGTTGAATGTACTGTACACAGCGTGCCTCAATTTCCTCTAAACCTTTTCTCCCCTTCTTCTTCCTTTCATCTCTTGATCTCCTTCCCATTTGAAAAAAGATAGCCCTTCTTGTTTCCTATCATCTATGTTTCATTTTTTAATTGACATATTTGGGGCTTCTTGGGTAAGAAAATCCATGTGGTATTTAAGCTTGTGTACCTGGTTCATTTCACTTAAGATGGTCTCAAGGTGCATCTACTTTCCTGCAAAGACTTGAGTTTATCTTTCTCATTGGCAAAGTAATACTCCACATGGGATAGAATTTGACAGTTTTTCTTTTGAAAGGCATGGGTAAAAAACCAAGATAGCTGCACCTCAGTGACTCCCCACTTGCTACCTGCTAAAACTTTATTCCTTAGTTGGGTTCACAGCTTTTCCCAATGTGAAACTTGGCTAATCCCACCTCTCATTTCTCAGCACAAGTTCTTCACCTTGTAAGCATCATGCTTGCTGCACTAATGATAACAACCGACTCTCCTCCAGGTGCTTGGAGGTCCCCTGCCTGGGAATCTTATATTCCGTTTCCCAGGAAGAAGGCCCCTCTCACTTCTCAGCCTTCCTCTGGAAGCTCACTCTCCAAATAAACTACGGGATGCCTCTGTCCATTCCTGCTCCTTCCCTGCTACTGTCCTGGGCGATGGACAGCCACCCACCCAGGGTTTAACACGTCCCTGCCGGCTTGAGCCGCTGGTGGTGCACACATGACTGTCCCCTGGGGTGTCGTGTTCCGCCAGTGGTAAGTCACATGGTGCAGTTGTGCATGGGACAACCGGCACAGGCCACCAGTGGTTCTAGCTGTGCAGCAGTGAGACACGCACATTGTGGTCTCATGGGGAGAATGAGAAGACCTGCCTCAAGGATCACTCTCACAATAAAGACTTATGTTCTTAAATGATCAGTAGAAAACATCTAGCAGTATGAGTAAATTTTGTTCATCTTGCTTTTTCTATGTTGTTATCCATCCTTTGCGGGCAGGAACTGTGTTTGGGTATCTCTTTATCCCCATTCATCTAGTGCCTGGTGCAGCACCCAGCCGATGTGCTCTAAATATCTGCGCAATTGATTGATAAACTCAGCTACCCAGAGTGTTCCCTCAGCAATTTAGACAGCGAGGTTTTATTCTACTTCTATATACAAGTCATAGCACCTGGTGCAATGCTAATATACTCTCATTGAGCTACCTGTACTGAATGACAAATTAATATTATAATGTCAGTAGCACATTTTGAACTCTTCGGTAATAGGTACCATAAAAGCCTCAAAGTAGCTATAAAATTGAAATGATAAAAATCTGTTTGGATGACATCTCTTTTTACAAATACAAAAAAATAGTTCTGTTGTGTTTTGATGTATAATTATACTTGAAGATTTTGGGTGTAACCGAGCTGTGTATGGGGACTTGGATGATCATAACAAAGGGAAATCCATTTTATAAGCTTTTCAGTTATGAGCTTTGCTTTTTTCGTGTGGAAGAAACTCCAATTGCTGTTGACAGAAATGCCTTAGAATATGAGAAATTCAGGCGCACCGCGGTGTCCCAAAGACAGAAGAGAGGTAGTGTTTCTTCTGTTCTCCCCCTGTTATAAGACAAAAATATGCAACCCAAATAGCAGTCATGGCTATAGTGGGAGGTCCACACTGGTGTCATCTAAGCAAGATCAGTGCTTATTTGTTTTGTTTTGTTGCATTGCTGGGGATTGAACTCAGGGCTTTGCACCTTTTAGGCAAGGGCTTTGTTATTGAGCTATAATCCTGTATCCCTCCCTCCCCTAATTTCTGTAGCTTGAAAAATGCCACTTGAGCTGCACATCAGCTAGGGTTTCAGCTATTGATATGGACAGATACATATATAGCAATAGATTGTATAAATTATTTGTAGGGTCTGGCAAGTCCAAGCTTGTCAGGTAAGTGGGATCCTAGCAACACCAGCTGAATTGAGTCTGACATTCACAGGTGAGACCAGAGAGCTGGAAACAGAAGCTAGTGTTGGAGCTGCAGTCTTAAGGTGGAATTTCTTCTTCTTTGAGAAGGCTGTTTTGTCCTCAGAGGTCTTTAAGATGACCAATGATGTGCTGAGAGTTGGGCCTTTACTTTGAGATGACTAGTTATGGATGTTGGCCACATCTACAGAGCATTTGCATGGAAACACAGATTCATGTTTAACATGTTGGTACTAGACTTTTGCCAGGTCGGTCACCACCAAGTCTCTTGTCACAAAGTGCCTGTGCTATGGTTTAGAGATGAAATGTCCCCCAAAGTCTCACAGAGGTGGGAGGCGACTGGGTCAGGGGATGCTATGCATATCAGAGGATCCATGCATGCATGGATGGGTTCATAGCTGACTGTGCTGGTTGGAAGAGGCCATGGTGTGTGACCTGGACAGTGCACTGAGGTCTCCAGCTCCTCCCTTCTCTCTCTGCTCCTGACTGCCATGGAGTAAGCAGCTATCTTCTGCCGGGCCCCTGTGCCATCCTGTTTCTGCCTTGCAGCCACAGGTCATGCACTGAACCACAAGCTAAACTAAAGCTCTCTTTTAAGTTGCAGGTGCCCGCTAGTTTGGCCCATGGATGGGAAGTTGACTCGGACAGCCTGACCCCCTTTTCTCACCTCACATATCCTGGGTTTGCTGGCTGCACAACATCCTGCTGATCCTGCCCAAAGGAGCTCTGCATTCCTGCCTTGGCATGCTCCGTCACTAATCTAGATTCTCTTCTCTTTCTCTGCCCCAGCTGTCTGGACCGTATGCAGGTCTCCTTGTCCTTCCCAAACCTCACTGTTTGGAGACATCATTGCTTGAGTCCCAGACGATTTCCAGGCAGTGGCGGCCTGCTTTGCATTGTGCCTAAATGTATTCATAGCAGCCAGCCCCTTCCTGTGGCCTGGTGGGTCAAGAACCTCATGATTTTTGTGTGATTCTGTTTTGTTTCTATTTCTTTTCTCCCCCGGGGTGTAGAGCTTCCGTGCATGCACCAGTCTTTATCCTCAGTCTGTGCCAGGTGCTGCAGCAGCTGCCCAGGAAAACAAAGATCAATTAGAGGAGTTTTCAGCTCTCTGAGACTTCACAGTCTCGGGGGTATACAGAGAAGTGAACTGTAGGTGTCCATCATTGCTTGTTGCCCTGAATTAATTCCTGCAAGAAAAACATTCACTTTTCCTTCACTTGCCCCTCTGCTCCCACGGACAGACATTGGCCAGAGCAACAGTCGGCCTGCAGGGAGCTGGAGAGCTCTGTCCTCGGAAGACTTGCCCCAGAGCAGTGTGCACGGTGTGATGCAAGAGCCAGCAAAGAGGATAACGGATCCAAAAATATCCCTGTTGCTAAGATGCTGACATCCACTGTTGGTAATTCATTCATTTGAGTTCAGAATTAACCTATCACCAAGTGCATGTGGAAAGAATTGGTAAGCACCTATGGGAATATTTCTTTCAAATGCCTCTTCCTTCTTCTTTACCACTCCGGCCTTATCTTCTTCCTTTATGCTGTAGGTGGATTGTGCCCCAGGCCCCCCCCACTCCAGCAGTTAGCACGTTCTCTGGGTCCTCTAGCATTCTGTGCCTGTTCAAACAGCTAAATATAGAGCAGAATAGATTTTTCACCCTCTGCTATTTAACTGCTTATTGTTTGCCTGAATCTCTACTAGATTGAGGTCTTCAAGGGGGGAGGAGAAATCTGTTTTTCATTTCTGTGACCCCAACATGTAGCACAGTATCAAACACACACTGGGGTGCTCTTTAAGGGATGCTGGAATGGCCATGTGACTGCCTGAAAATGTGTCCTTAGAGCTGCCTCTGTGCTCTTTACGCAATTTCCTCCTTGGTGGAATGAGCTGAGAATGTGCAGGGGGTAGTCCTGATGAAAAAAGGCTGAGGGGTGAAGAGGAGAGAGGCAGGAGAGGGGAACTTAGGAAGGCTCAGTGTCGGGACCACTCTGGGATCCCCGCCTGCTATTGTGCTCTTTCGGGTTCGGTCATGAGTAAAATCCTTTGGGAGTAAGCATGCTCCTGCTGGGGGTCCACAGTACACAGTCTGTAGCACTCTCAGATGATGGGTTTATCTGGAAGCATTCAGTCGAGTGTAAAGCTGGCTATATATGCTTCACTTGTAAAAGCAGAAGTACTTTCAGAATATCCAACTTCTGAATGAATTAGGAGCTAAAATCTTCTCATGCCTCAGACTCCAGTCTGTGATTTCTTCCCCTTTTCTTTGAAGAATAAGTGAGTGAAGACTGACAAAGTGTGTTCTTGCCAAGTCCCTTCTCTTGTAAGACGTAGAAACCTGCACAAGGTTTTTGAGTCACTGGGCTGAAGTTTATAAGGTGCATCCAGGTTAGGGCTGGAATTGGAGGTAAGGATCTCTTCACAGCTACTCTCCGCAGCTGAACGAGTTCTCTTTCTTATGAACTATTTTCTTCAGAGTTGCTCCATTTTAGACTTGCTCACCCTGTCTTCTGCATTTTCTCTTTCTTCCTATCCTTCACTCACTGATGTTTCCCCCCCTTGTGATTTCACATGGCCCATTGTGAGTGTCCAGGGTTCCTCCAAATAGATACCTTCTGACTCACACTCATTATAACCTTTCCACAAAGGTAAATTTTAGTTAATTTTAGTAACAGATAGTTAATTTGCTTTAATATAACCAAGATATTATTACAGTTGCCTGAATGTTGGCAGTTACTACATTACTTACTGGCTGTGTAACGTACTATATGCTATATAATATATGCACAGGACATACAATGTGGTCGGAACTATGTGACATTCTGAGATGCCTTGATGCACTGTCTGATGCTAATAACAACATACCGTTGGTTTGGTAAGTTATAAAGAAAAGCAGTTTACTTGGCTCAGGCTCTGATCAGAGGTTAAAAGAACTAAGGCTGGTGATAGCAACTTGTTGGCAAAGTCTGGAGATAGTGCAATAGACTGAGGCCAAACGGCGTTGGGAGCCCCAACCAGAGCCACTTCCCCAGCCCTTTGCTGAAGGTAACTCTAACCCACTCACTTGCTGATCGCACGGAAGGATGGACGCATCCTTTCTGCAAAGCTCTGGTCGCCTGTAAGGTTCCAACGGCCCACCTCTTCAGAGCTCATCATGGGCGTTAAATTTCAACATGAGTTTACAGAGGATGAACCATGAGGACCCCACTGTTGGAAGCCATGACTCGATCCGAGGGTCACATCAGCTAACTTTCTCCCTCTCTTATTCCTCCACTTCCAACCACCTCCACCAGGGTGATCTTTCCAAAGTCAATGGACTATGACATCCCCAGCTTGCAATCATTAAATGCATTATCATCATCTGAATTATTATAAGGATATTTATTTTCTGCTTTTCTAGTTCTTTTTCTATCCCTGCCCAATCTCCTGTACTTTCTTCAAATGCAAGTCCAGGCAGTTCAGGAAATTGCTGATGCAGTTCCATGTCCTTGTCTTTGCACGTGACATTCAGGAGAAATAGAAAATATGGGATGGAGAGAAGATAAATATAAGAGACACATTTATAGAATTCAGCATCAGAGGACACAGTCTTAACCAATGTGTAAATCTCACGCCCAGTTATCAGCTTCTGTGTCGTAAGCACTGGATGTGTTTTTGTTAGGGTGGACTTTCAAAGACACATTTGTGCATCCATCTGACTTCAGATCCGGCAGGAATGAGTGAATGAAAGGGACCTGCAAGGGTGAGTTCACTGCAACACGAACAATTTCATCCTTTTTCAAATTCAGTAGCTATTCTTGTGGCTAACAAAGCAACTGTTATAAGTTGGACACAAACAAGCAGTCAGGAGAGAGTGTATGATGTCATAAATATTTATAATGAGGACATAATGCAATGCATTGTGGAAGTCAGTTAAGAAGAATTAGAGTAGAAATGTTTATTTAGAAAAATTATTAACCATCTGATGCTTATATAGGCTTTTTAAATGGAGCAAACACCCTTATATGAATGATCCTATTTAAACTTTAAGTTTTCAACCCCTCTGGACCTTTGTCTTGAGTGTGCAAGCATCTATTAACGTCTCTGGCCTTCGTACTGTCTTCCTCAAGCCAGGCCTTGCACCAGAAACGAGCCCCGGGGTCTATTCTCTCTCACAGAGAAGCCAGGTGCTGCCTCTGGGCTCTTTATGCTCTCATCTGACACCCTTTCCTCAGCCGGCTCCAATCTGGCCTTGCATCCCACAGCGCCACTGAAATGCTTTCATCACTGTCCTTAGCAACACCCTCCAAGTTCCCCTGGAAGAGTGCTCCTTCCTTTCCCTGAAGATGGTTTTTTCCTCTGGGCTCCCAACACCTCCCCAGCGCCTTCCCTCCAGCCTGCTCAGAGTGCTGCTGCTCAGTTCTTGTCTCTGTCTCACTGACATCCAAGTTGTCTCCACCAGACTTCAGCAGGTGACTCCTTGTGGTACCTGCAGCCTGGGTCTGTGCTGTGACTCAGGGCCTGTGCGTCCAGTGGCTCGCTTCCTCCCCTCAGTGAGGTGTGTCAGAAATACCTCCCTAGATAGGAGCTCTGGGAGATTGCTCTAATCCAGAGAGACCCCTCTCAACAAGGGATGTAAGTGCTTCTGAGTACCCTCAGAAGAAACCCAGATATTATCCCTGACACCCCTGTTTTTTCCGGCTCACTGTGTCCTCCTGGCTTTGCCTTCCAGACCTGGCGTCAGAGCTCACATTACATCACTGACCACTTTTATTGAGGGGCAAGCAGCTGGTGTCACCGTCCACGCCCCTGGCCTGGCTCAGCAGCTGTGCTGTGCGATCCCTTCCCCTCCCCTCCCCTCCCCGTCTCTTCGCAGGTGTTTCTCCATAGTGCGGCCAGTAGCCCTCCAGGACACAGGCTCCTTTATCCCTCTGACTCCACTCAGAGCTCTCCACCCATTTTTCTATAGCGTCTGTCCCTTTGCTGACTTCATTATTTTCTTGATCATGTGCTGTTTATCTGGGGCCTCATTTTCCCTGACTAGAATATGGTCTGAGAGGGTGTTCCTTCCTATTTTCCTGCTGTTGGGGACATTGCTGTGTTCTTAAGATGCTCAGTAACTGCTCCTGGAACGAAAGCTCGATGCATACGTGTAAGTCTTGTGGCTAGAAGCCTTGTCATCTCCACAAGAGCCAAAGCTCACGTGAAACGCGTTTGTCTTCCACATTTTTGGTATCTCAGGGGTATTCTGGGGCAGCGCCTTGAGAACCACTGTTTCAGATTGCACTGGATGAGTGGAGACACGTGCGGAGAGACAGCTGTGCAGCTGCAGTTTGGGTTGGTGGCCTGCATTCTGTGATAGGGACGCCAGCTCCATGTCCACTGACTTGGAGGCGTCTCGAATTGTTGCTCCACAGTGTACATTCGACACACAGTGCCAAAGTGGCAGAAGAGAAAAAAAACCAAGAACTCTTAGGACTTTACATTTTGCCCCATTGAAACTAAACAGAGCAGAAGAGAGTGTTTACCAAAGCTGCTTCAGCTAGAGCGCTGCGAATAGCAGCATCCTAGACAAGGTGGAGTCATCTGGGAGGTCTTGCCCGGAACTTAAGCCCTAGCTCCCTGCAGTGGAGTTCTTCTGCTCTTTGTAGAGGTTACTTAAAACAGCTGGCATTTGGGGGAAAATTCCTCTGTGCCTGGCTGAAGTCTGCCATCTTGAGTTGGGTATCCAGAGTGGCTGCCAGTGGCTCTGGTCCAGAATAGCCTCCTCCCTCACCCGGACCCTGGACTCTGCAGCCCCACCTGCTGGCCGGCGCTGTTATGTGAGCAAAGGTGAGCCAGTTAGAGACTGCACCGCTTGCTTGGGCACTGGACTGCCAGCACTGAAGGGCAGAAAAGGTCCTTCCCCTTGATCACAAAGCTGCAAGACAAAGGCACGGCCACACCCTGCTGAGGAAGAGCTGGGCTCAGGGTCTCATTGACATCTGGAGAACAGACACACAGAGCTAGAGACACCCAAAGGTGTCTGAAACCCTCTGTTGAGTCTCCCTGGAGGTTGGCACTACCTCTCCCTTTCAGTGTGTACAGGGCTTCGTTATGCCAGCCAGGCCACCCCTTTGGACGATGTCCATTTTAGTGTTCTTGGCACTGGTGACTTTGTGGGAACCCTAAATAAATAGTACCTTACATCTCCATTTTATAGACACCACTCTAGGGGGAGTCAGATTACTTATTTTCCCCTGAAACTTGTGAGGCTGACATTCAGGTCTTGGGTTCTCCTCGTGCCCTTCTCTGTCCCCCATATGGTATTGGGGCTCCTTCCTGACCCCGTGAGATGGTAGCACTCTGGGCAGAGTTAAACGTGCAGCACAGTCTCCTTAGTGTCTTGTTTTTTTAAACAGAGACACACTTCTAATTTATATACTCCCCTCCAAAAAAAGGAAAAGAGAAGATGATTCTAACTATCCAGTTAGCTCACACAAGTCCATTTGAAGGTCTTTTTTATTTACAAAATGACCACGTTGGACTCAGTGACCCATGGTTTTCTTTTTTTGTGGGGAGTTTTCTAAAATTGAATTATCAGCATCTTTTCTCTGATATGAGAAAATAAAGATGTAAATGAGTTCTAGAATTGTATGATATATATTGTGAAATAGAAAATACTCAAAGTGAAATAGGGTAAAGGGGAAAAATAATGAGATTATAACAAAAAAGAAAGGAAACAAAGTTTAGTATATGGGGGGGTGGGGGTGGTAGGGTGGGTAGGGCTATGGGAATAAATGAGAATTAAGTTGTGTCATATACTGGTACAAATTCTCATTGTGGAGTGCAATCATGATGTGTATATGTAATATACCAATAAAGATTTCAATTAAAAAACATTGAATTATTAGCATCCTTGATGATCTCATTGTACTGCCTGTGGGGTTTACTTAAACATGAAAACCCTGAGCCATCTGAAGGGGTGCCTCTGTCTCACTCCGTGGTCCTGGGCAAGTTGGCTCCTAGCTTCCAGCAGTGACCCTTGAAGAGCACTGTGTGACATCGCGTGTTATTATCTCCGGTCACAGTCCTGTCCTAAAGGACACGCGTGCCCTGCCAGGGAGGGACTAAGAACAATTACACCCCATCTTCTGGAAGATAAAAAGGTACTTGTTATCTTTGAAAAATGATAGTATGCACTCCTAAATACTGGAGAATTGACTGAATAAAGCACGTGCCCTGAGTATTCCCCCTCGATGCCCACCCAGGGATCGGGAGCATCAGGGTCTCTGGGGATGATCACACTGGGTACGTCAGGACAGGGAGGCTTACTGTACCACTGACACACACTGGCAGGCACAGACATGCAGGCTTGAAAAGAGAGCACGTGCGTGCACACACACTCACACACACTCACACACACACACACACACAATGGCCTTCGGGTTTTCTTTGGAGGGTGTTCTTAGACTGGATGTTGGGAAATTGTCCCTTGTGGGAGCTTTTTGATACTTGCTCAAGTCTAAAGTACCAGATAATGTTACCTTGAATGCATTTCTGGCTTAACACTCAGTTCTTTGAATAAGAAAATCAATTCATCTTTTCACAGTCTCTTTTCCATAGAAATTCTAATTTATTTTAAATTCATTATTTATGTGGTACTTTATTATTTACCAGCTGTTTGAATGCAAATGACTGATTTAAATCATCTCCTAAACCCATAACACCTAGGCAAATATTCCTCATTTAATGACCTACCTGTGTACAGCTGTTTAGACTTGCTACCCACGTGTGCTGTTTGGATTTACTCACTGTTCGGACTTACAGCCTGTCTTTTGTGTACAGTTCTGCACATCCCATCTTAGAGCCTCATTGTCTTTGATGCACAGTGTACCTTGTGTATACAGCACTGTAGTTTTTGCTGATTGTATTGTACAGCATAATCCTGTGATTTTGCGATGTTACACATTAAAGTACTGCCAGTAAGTTATGAAAATTAAAGTAAAGCTTATCGAGTTAGAGTTTTCTCTGGCCTTTTCTTTGATCTGAATCTTGTGTTGTACATATGATATACAATTCCTCACTTAGGGGCCAGTTTGATCAAGGACTTAGTCATCAGACAGTAACTTGGTCATTAAGCAAGAAGTGTCTGTGTTGTTATTATTTGTACGTTGCTATTTGTCTTTTATAAACACAGCAGCTCTATTTGCACTTAAACATATACACTGAGGCTCAGTGAGATAAACGATTTTTCCTGGGACACGAGGGTAATATGTGCTGTATGTCTAAGGGTAAGTAATTTATTCCCATGGTGTTCTACTAAGGCTTCTAGGTGTGTAAAGCACAGATACTAAAGAAACAAGCACATCTGGGATGCAGTGCCAGACTCACCCACAAGCTTGATGACCATGAACATATAACTTCTGGGCTCTGGGTTCCACTGTCTTTTAAACGGAGGTAATGCTTACAGTTATAACCTTGTTTACTAAGTGAGAAACTACAGAAATCCTCGGTACTTACAAATGCTGATTTAGGTACAGCACTTTTACTCATCAGCTTGTAATAGTTACTCATTAAATGGCTTTGGTTTAAACTCGAGTGTTCTTGACTTCCAAAGAAAACAAAAAACAGACAAAAAGCCCCATATTCTGTGTTAGTATAACAAGGTCTATTGAATCTCCGGATTTTCAGTGCTTAACAGCTCCAAGGACTTCCTCTTCACTTTTTCTGTGTTAAAAACTACCATCTAGAGACAAACTCAAGTTTCTTGGGGTTATTTGGTCTTAAGGTTCATGGATTTGCCTTTAATCCCTACCAGCAGCAGGGGCACATGCACACATACTTCCGCGCGCGCGTGCGCACACACCCCCCCACACACACACGCGCGCACAAACACACACACACAGTCTCTGGCTCCAGGGAAGGGAAGAAGTCGACCCTCGCTCCCTTACTGCTGCTGTCTGGGACTGGTATCTAATGGGGCTGCTAAACTCTTAGAGAGAGCAGCAGTCTGTGCTAAGTTAGCTAACTTCTGTCTTCCGTAAGTACAGATGTCTGCTTGCTGCACAGTCTATGCTGTCTTCTGATCAGAAAGTGCAGATGAGGTAAAGTAAGAAGTGAGTTAAGGGTAAGGAGTCGTTTGGATATTGTATCAGTGTGATATGAATTGTGAAGGACTAATCCACCATGACTTGAAATCAGTTCATTGTCTTAAGGTCATTGCGCTTTTCTCTTTTTTTGAATGTCCTAAATCAAGACACTAATCAAGACACTAATGCTACCACTCACCTCAGGTTCTTGTAAATTTTCTTTGTGGATGTGGATTAGCCTAAAATTCTAAAGAACCATGCACAGATCCTCCCTACATCCTATTGCCTACAAGATAGCAACTTTTAGTTCTTCCTGAGACTCATCTACAGAAAGGAATTTTAACAAAACTGGCCTTGAGAGGAATATGGGTGGTAGATGAGGTCCGTGGTAGACAGGACGGCATGGAGCTCTGTACCCGCCACAGCAGCGGACACGATGATATTTGTTGAGATTGACTCTGAATGTCAGTTTGCTGATGTGTAAGATCAAGATGAGGACACTCTTCTTTTAAGAAGATTGTGATTCTGACGTGATGATAAACATGACTGCCTTTTAAAAACTCTAAAATAATAACTAGAGATAAATTATTGGCTCCACTACTAAGAGATTGCTATGATTATTTGAATAAGATTATAATTACTTTATTGATCATTATAGCTGCTCTAACACAGTAAATTTTTATTTTTTTCATATCAAAGAAATATGTAAGGGAATTGCTTTGAAGTAGAGTTTGCAGTGCTGGCCTGTGAATGGGCTGTGGTTTTCTCACTGGTTTCCGGCGCCAGCTGCGCCTGGTGCTGCTATGTGTCTCATGACCGGGGGAAGCTGCTTTCCCAGCCGGGCTGGTGCAAGGCCTTTCACGCTGGTAGCTATTGATGGACTGCCTGTTTGCTCCCGTGCTCTTGGTAACATTTATTCATTGTTTCTTTCCATTGAGCTTTAAGCACAACTGTGGAGTCACCATGAGAAAGGGAGCGAGGAGCAGTGAGCTCTCGCAGCTGGCCTCTGACCACCAGACACTAAGTAAGCACTGCGTCCCCCCTCAAATGACATGGAGACCAGGTGGACAGTGTTTTCCAAGTGAATCTGGGGCCTGAGTTGAAGAATAATCCTGAATGCTGTTGTGAATATAAACTGCAGAGAGGCAAAGCCACAAGAGAAAGTCCATTTAGAAAACTGGCTTTCAACTGGACAGTCTCACAGGCCTGTAATCCCAGCATGTAAGAGGCTGAGGCAGGAGAATTGTGAGTTTGAGGCCAGCCTGGGCTACATAGTGTGGCCAAGTGAGAACAAATAGCGAGACTCTGTCAAAAAGAGGAAGGAGGAAGAACAGGAGGGAGAAAAGGGTGAAGGAGAAAGGAGGGAGGAGAAGAAAACTCTGAATCTGGCCCCGGATCCTCTGTAAACCTGTCATTTTTATACCCTGCTGTCACTGCTCACAGTGAGTCCTGTCTGAGGACAGATTTTCTGAGACACTGTGGAGGTTGGCGAGTTGAGACCAGGAAGCAAATCTGAAAGAAGAAAAAAATCAGGTAACTAAATGGAAGATAAATTAGACTAAGTGAGCCCTAAAACAGGAGACTAAAGGGGACTCTTGAGACTTGAATCTCATTTGTTTGCAACTCAGATGAATAGCGTGGCTGGACTGTCCTCAGACATCTGGGATATGGGACCTGTGCTCACTGTCGAACGTCTCGGGCATAATTTGGCTCTTTGGGACCTGGCTTTCCATCTTCCGAGATCTGAGGGTCCTTGGAATGGCAGTTGATCGTGACCCTGGTGCCCCGAGGCCGGTGGGGCTGCTCAGAGAGCTGCTGGGCTGGAGGCGGCAGCTCCGGCTGCTCCTGCGAGTGGAGGGACTGGTCCCAGACCTGAGAGGGGACTCGCTCTTCCGGTCACACTGTCACTGCTCTGTGCAACAGACATTTTCTGTGCTCTGTAACCTTCTGCAACGAAAGGACTTGTCGTCTCTGCATGGCTCTCCCCTTTGTTCTGGTCCACCGTTTGTCACTCAGGAAATCTGACCCTGTACACACCGGTCTAAGCAGTGCAGGTCTGTCCGGTCTGACAGGAGGCTCCGTCATTCCCACTGCAACGCACAAGGGAAGAGAGAGAATTGCACTTGATTAATCTGATCACTGTGAACTTCAGCCAAAGGAAACCCCCAGACATCCTGACATATCAGCATGCATGGGGAAGAAAACACGAAGTGACAGAGAAAACAAAGCAGGCTGTTGAAGGCAGGATTTTTTTTTTTTTCCTCCAGTTTTGCGAACTCCACTTCCTCCCTTTTCGGAGGTAAATTAGATGAAATGCGCCGCACACCGTGGGAAGTACCGCTCAGACCTGGCTGCGGATTGATTTTCTCATTTGATTTCTAGAGGAAGCCAGTGGCGGTGCCCCCGTGGAGCGCTCGTCTGCTGATTGCGAAGTCATTTGTATTCATATTGAAAATGATATCACTCTGCAATGGGAAGTGACATGCCATCAGAAGGAGCAGTGAGAGGACAGAGAGCCAGCGGTAACCATGTGGCTGCGGGAGCACGGGGCGGGCGGTGACTGTGCACTAAGTTGCCCCGTGGTGGGGCCCGGCCCCGCGTCACCGCCTCGGGATGCTGAACGTCAGCGACCTGCCGCCTCCTCGGCGACATTCGTGGATATGGTAGGTGCCGGTGACGCTGTGGACAGCAAACTTTATCTGACAGTTCAGAAATACAGCGGGGAGGTACCTTCCGGTCAAACCGCGGAGCAGCAAGGAGTTAAGATAAGCAAAATGCCAGGGGAAATACTATGCTTTGTAAACTCTATCAGTTTTTTAGGAAAATATTCTGGGTGCGGGCCTACAGTAATCTGTTTCTTTTAATTTCAGAAGTATAGAGTACAGGGAGTGGAATTCCTGGAACAGTAAACTAGGTTTGCTCAGGCCAAGGTGAAATTTGTGAATGATACTCATTTTTCTCGGCTTGAAGTTTAAGAAAAAACTATATTACAAAATCTCTCCTCTATTAAATTTTTACAAAAAGACATATGAAGTAATAAATAGTTACTATGAATTGCAAAGATGTTTAACCACTCCCGAATGTATATTTTAGATGGCTAATGAATAGTTAGTGAAGTTTAAAAAAAATCTTTTTAAGCTGTGGGGAGATTTAAGGTACTTTGCTTAAAATGCTTCTTTTGTCTATGAGGTATGTCGGGTTAACACAGCAAGAAGCTTGGAATGATAGGCTGGGTGGGAGGAGAGATACCAAATATCAGACCAAAGCAGTGACCTGATATTGATTTATGTTTGTTTAATTATACAGTCCCAGATTTACATTTACAGTGGAACAGAAGCATCCCTGCATGTATTTTAAGTCTGGGCATTGCTTGTTTGGAGTTACCTAATTTTTCAGCTTCTCTGAGTGGCACATCTTCTCCAGGGCAGAAACCATGGCTGGCAGAGCTGTTTTTCTTCGAGCCTGGTAGAGGGTCTCAATGATTCATTCAGCTTCACTTTTAGGGAGCTGGTGAGAAAAATCAGAAGAGCAAAGTACTCTTACTTTAACTTTGAGCCTAATTAGTTCTCATACATCAAACAATATTTTTCTGATCACTTTTTTCTAGGATTAATAAAAAATGTGAAGGATATGCAAAGGAAAGAGGCTTATAATTTTGACTATTTTCATCAAACAAAAAATGGAAAAGAGAATTTTGACTAATTGGCTCAAAAAAGAATCATCTCCTTCTTATTTTAGTGTAGCTTCCATTGAGGGCAGCGCTGAACTTCAAAGGGTGGGACAGTGATACTCTGCCAAGAAAGGAGAAATGGGGCATTTTTAATGCATATACTTCAGAAATGGGGTGATTCTCAGCTTTCAGACCTGTGACACACAGTTAATGTTACTGAGAATCTCAGAAGAAGACTTATTAAAAAGGAGAGAAGATAACTTCAGCTCATCTCACCTTGTACCTGTTAGCGGAGAGAAGCACCAGTAGACATCCAAGGCCATCTCTGGAGCAGAGTTTGGGCCCTGTGCTATTGTCCCAGCAAAACTGCCAAAATTGACCAGTTCAGTAGAGATGAAGAAAACTCTAGTTTCCAAATGTGTGAGCTTGAATGAGCCTGACTCCAATTTTGTGGTTTGTGAATAAGTATACATGTCTCCCCTGAAATAATGTAAAATTTGTGGTTCCGATAGTACACCTAACATAGGTACATGCACAAAAAAATGCACATAAAATCAAATTCAAATTAAGAATGAAATATGAAAAGTAATACGGCTAGTACGTGATTGATTGTAATGTTCATATGAAAAGAACTTAGCCTAGTGCGCGGTCTAAAGAATTAGTTCAATAAGTATTAGCTTCTTTACTCCTGGTCTTTTCTTCTTCATATTATCCATAGTTACACTAACACTGTTAGAAGTCCAGAAGTCTAGACTATTTAAGTAATGATACGCATCTTAGATCAACTTTCTAATAATTCTTCTTATCCATTTCAATGGTGAATTCCTTCATCTTTCCACCTACTTTTGTTGACACATATATCAAAGACTCTGTTAGGTTTCTGGAATCCAAAGTTGTATAAACATTAAATAGGGTGAACCCACAAATACATTGACAGTTACAAGTCAGTATGTTACAATAATCATGAACATGGGCACAGCCTGCTTTCAGAACATAGATGCAGCGACATCAGGTAGGAACATGAAGGAAGTGACCCATAATTAGAATTTTGATGAGTAAGTAGAACATATCTTTTTTTTTTTTTTTTTTTTTTTTTTTTTTTTTTTTTTTTTTTTTTTTTTTAGGTTTTTTGAGACAGGGTCTCGCTTTGTGGTTCAGGCTGGCCCTGAGCTCAGCCTCCAACTCACATCACAATCCTCCTGCCTCAGCCTCCCGAGTGCTGGGATTACAGGCGTGAGCCACCACGCCCGGCACTGTGGTATGTGGTACTGGTTGCTGCTGGGTGTGGGTCTCCACACCCAGT